>JALPQD010001011.1:10000-111148 GCA_023101885.1 Typhlomys cinereus | reverse complement strand
TTAAGCAGCCTTTTATCTTTGGTTGGGAGGTGTCATAATTAGGCACAGGTGTCAACTTGACTTTTGAGGGTTTGAGCTCTGGACACATTTGTAGGGAATTAGTGGTTGAATTAAGCCAAGAGCAAACCTGAAGGAGACTGTCTAGCTGATGGGGAAGGGCCAGCCTATGGTGGATGGGATTAGGCCCTGTAATAAATCACGGAGAGCTGGTTGAGAGAGTTGGCATCCTTCTGTATACTTGGCCAGACATGCTGGTTTGGCAAATAAAGATTGTCCATCTCTCAGCCATTATGTGGTGATGGTGTGGCCAGTTCCCTCAGTCCTGGTGGTGGTGCATGCTCTCCCATCAAGTTGGACTGAGAACTGTAACCAGGAATCATAAGAGAATAAACCCTTGTTCCCTTAAGCATTTGATGGTCATTTATCAGCAACCATGCAGGCTGATTGCAACAGGGGGTGACCTTCAATACCAATCAGAATGGAGCCAAGGATGGTGCAGAAACAGCAAAAGTGAAATCAACAACAAACCATACTTCAGAACACCAAAGACTCTACATTAATCAACTGAAACCAGACCAGCCAAATCTCTTCCCATCCTAAAGCTCAGGGAAACTTGCAGAAGAGGGAGGAGGAGCAAGGTTTCAAGAGCCTAAAGATGGGGAGGAGCAATGTTATGCAAGATACTCCACACAAGGTAGGGCTACAGTAGCCATAATCAGGCTTTGCATGACCTGTACAATAACTGACATGTCAACAACCCCCAAAGTCTAGCATGGATCACAGGCAGTGGGATCCTTAAAAGCAAGGGATTAACAGTCATGCTAGTGTTCCCATACTAATGGGGAGCCCAAGAAAGGGCTCCTAGCTATGTCACTGAGTCCTTACACCTCACTAAGGGGGAGGACTCAGAGGGAGGTTTGGCATTCACACAAAAGGATGCTCCAGGGGATGGCAGGGGGAAGGGAAAGGCACTGGGAGAAGGGGAGGGAAGGTGTGAAAGGAAGGAGAAAAGGGGGAAAGAGTGCAAGGGGGGACTGGGGAGGGGAGGATGAAGGGAGAGGAAGGGGCACCTATTCAGCTTGTATGATTGGGGAAAAATTTATTTTTCATTCTACAAAATTGTTTATTTCAAGACTATACTTTCAGGGATCATTTCTATAGTTTGTTACAAAATTGTTTATTTCAAAACATCATATTTTGTATGCTGAAGGTATATCATACTATTTGTTTCTTTTAAATAAACAAATCAAAATTTTTAAAATACTTTGTATCTTATTATTTTTATTTTTATTTATTTTTTCCACTCATACAAAGTTGATAAGTAGCCCATTCCCCTTCCTCCCTCCTCCCCTCCCTAGACCCTCATTTGCTCCCTCCTCCTTTCCTCTTCCTTTCCCCTCTCCTTCCCCTTCTCCCAGTGCCCCCCCCCATTCCTGGATCATCCTTTAGTGTGTCTGTCAACCTCCCTCTGGGTCCTGAAATAATGTTTTTTAAAAATTAAAAAAAGAAGGGCTGGAGAGGTGGCTCAGGGGTTAAGCCTCCCCTTGCAGGCGGAAGGTCCTGAATTCGGATCCCAGATCCCACGTATAGACGCCAGGCGGGAGCGGGGGCGGCCTGCGCTTCTGGTCCTGGTAGGGCGGAGCCTGTGAATCCCGGGCAGAAGGAGGTGGATGCCGTCCACGGTGGTCGCGAATATCGTCCGTGGTTCTTCACATACACAGACACACACACACAGACACACACGCGCGCGCACATACACACATATGCACACAGTTGAATAAATAATAATAAAAAAAATTTTTTAAATTAAAAAAAGAAAAGAAAAGAGCTTCTGATACAGACATGCATAATGTAAACAAGCAGCACAGCCTAGCTGTGGACAATAATACTGCTGCAGTAACTGGATGGAAAAGAATCATAGTTAGTCCTGAGAGATTCACATCCACGAAAACACAAAACACCAGCTTAGAAATGCTGTCACTCAGCCTTGTGTGAGCAAATTGTTCTGTGTCCCTGCACTTTTATGCAATATTGTTTTTCTTTTTAAATCACAAAATCTATCAAGATTCTCATTACAACCCTGTAATTCCAGCTAAGTAAGACCACAGATTCAGGATGCACATGTCCATACAGAACAACTTATTACATTGTGTCTCAAATTGTAAAAACAGACATCCATGTATAATAGCACAAGCTCGTAAACCCAGTACTAGGGATACAGTGGCAAGACAATAAAGAAGATGGGTTCAAAGTCTTTCTCCTCTAAATATTGAGCTAGAGGGCATCTTCAGCTAAATAACAACATAAAATAACAACAAAAAACAGATAAATAAACTAACAAACAGAGTGCTAGTGAGACAGCTTAGGTGATGAAGCTCACTCGTGCAAGCCTAGCAACCTGAGTTCAATCCCTGGAAACCCACATGGCAGAACAAAGTTGTGCCCTGCTCTCCATTATGGAATGCATGAGTGTATATCTCTGTCTCCATCTCTGTCTCTCTCTCTCTGTCTCTCTCTCTCTCTCTCTTTCTCTCTGTCTCTCTCTCTCTGTCTCTCTCTCTCTCTATCTCTCATGAAGTATTTATAAAAATAACAGACTAAATATGCTTGCAGTACAGCTCAGTTGAAGAGTGCTTTCCTTGCTTATTCATGATAATAAATTGAATCTCCATGACTATTGCAATGGAAAAACTAAAATGGGTTTAATTAAAAGGCATGGCAAAAAATATGAAAACCAAGAGTCCAGAAACTGAGCTGCAAGGCTACAAAATCATAACTATTTGGTGAGTTTTGAATATGATATGGGTCCCCTCTAGGGTCTTCATGTGTCCAGGTTCTTGTGTTCAGGAGTTGAAGAGTGAAATCAGAACACAGGTAGAGCATTAAGGCAGCATTTATTAGAGGAGAGAAAGAAGAGCACTCACAGACATGAATTTGCAAGGGCACCTGAGAGAACTCATGGATTCAGGTATGGAATCCAAGAACAAGGAGCTACAAAAGAACTCAGGGACTTTAGTTGTAGAGTGCCACGGGGGAGAGGGGGGTAGGGAGCCAGAGATGATTGCCAGGGGTCAGGGTTATTACAGGGTTAGGCAGAACTGGAGAAAATGGCTTTCCTCATTGGTTAGCTCCGAAAATAAATGGAAATTCCAGTCCTGAGAAAAAAATGAAGAAAATAAAAAAAAATAATAAAAAGGGAAGAAAAGAAGGAAAGGAAGGAAGGAGGGAGGGAGGGAGGGAGAGGGAGAGGGAGGAATGGAGGATGGAAGAGGAGGAAGAGAGGGAAGGAAGGAGGAAGGGGAGGGATGGACGGAGGGAGGGAAGAAGAAGGAAGGAAGGAAGGAAGGAAGGAAGAAGGAAGGAAGGAAGGAAGGAAGGAAGGAAGGCGGCAAGCACTTCTAAAGGGTAAATTCTAGAGACAAGAAGATCACATTTTATCTGCAATGCTAGGGGAGTCATGAAACATAGTACCCAGGAAAGATGCTGAATGGTGACGTCAAAGACCAAAGAAGCAATAAGTCAGGGAATCCCAACCAGATACAGACAAGGATATAAGAAGATAAAAATATAAATGTTCCCCCAGGTGTGAGCATTGTGTGTGGGATTAAGATAAAACTATGAAAGGTCAAAGCCTTCATGCCAGTGTCAACAGAATCCCTTTTGCCAACCTGTCCAATGGTGATGTCTATATATAGAGGCCATTAAGAATTGGCACCTTATCAATGGCAGTTAAGATCCCAAGTCACAGTTGG
Source organism: Typhlomys cinereus (assembly GCA_023101885.1). Taxonomy (NCBI): domain Eukaryota; kingdom Metazoa; phylum Chordata; class Mammalia; order Rodentia; family Platacanthomyidae; genus Typhlomys; species Typhlomys cinereus. The sequence goes on along the minus strand of JALPQD010001011.1, from coordinate 107,396 downwards.
CCAGCCTTAAAAAGCCCTTCCTTCAAAGGCACATCAGCAGGTCTGAGCACTCAGCACTTGGGCCAGCTTGCCTTTGTCAAGTCTTTATCTCCAGTCTGATAAACAGCCATGTAAATATACCTCCATGGGTCCTGGATTAGCACACCCCATCTCTAATGAACCAGGAAGGCCAGGATCCATCAGAGACTGACTCCTGGATGTCCCTTCCCCACCTCTGATCTTTTTTTTTTTTTTTTAACATTCTTCATTATCTCCGCTCATACAAACTTAATAGGTACACAGGTTCCCTCCCTCCCCTCCCCTCCTCCCCCCCTCCCCCCACCCCTCTGCTCACCCTCCCCTCACCCCTCCCTCCCCCCCCCCAGTGCCTCCCCTCCCCCAATCCCCGGAGAATCCTTTAATGTGCATGCCTGACTGTCCTCTGGGTCCTCTCCTCCGACGACACACAAGGACCCAGCGACATTTACCTGAACCCCCTCCTGTGTTCCCCCCAAGCATAGGAACACCATTTTGGCTGTCAATCCCTTGCCTCCAAGGATCTTGGTGCTCCTGGCAAATGCTAGACTTTGTGGGGACAATAGTGCGTTGGACATTGCGCAGGGCATGCAAAGTCCAATTATGATTGCTTCGGCTCTAACTTCTGTGGAGAATCTTGCAAATCATTGCTCCTCCCATCCTTGTGCTCTTACACTCCCCACTGCCCCCTCTTCCACAAATTTCCCTGAGCTTCAGGATGGGGAGAGATTAGGCTGGTCTAGTTCTAGATGGTCACACAGAGTCTCTGAAACTCTGGATTATGGTTTGTTGACTTTCTTCTGCGGCCCTGCTGCTCCTGCAATGCCCTTCACTCCATCCTGATGGGCATTGTATGTCACCCCCTGGCCAGAGACAAAAAGCTATTAAACTAGAGTTTTGTTGTAAGAGCTCATTCAAAGGTAGATGTAATAAAAGTAGGAAACCACAGTGAGGGAGGGGTCAATCACCCATTTGCAAAATGGTTACTTATTATCTGCCAGACTATATGCCCTCCCCTTCTGGTGAGATCACACACCCTCAGTTGTAGATGACCAGGAAAGAAAAGTCTGTGAACTTAACCAGATGTCTCATTACTTACTCGCAGTCCTTGATGGAGGCCTATTTTCTCTGCTGTTACATGGTCCCCTCTCTCCTTGTTTCCGGTGTGGCCCTCCAACCCCATCCTGCCTGTTCATACTCCTTGCAATTACTGTATTACAGAGATTTATTGTCGAGTGTCTCTAGGTGGGCTGGGTGGGTTTGGTACTAGGAACCACTTATTAGGGAGTACATACGACACTCAGTTTTGTGGGTCAGGATACTTCACTCAATATAATTATCTCTAATGACATCTATTTCCCAGCAAATTCCAGTACTTCATCATTTTTGATGGCTGAGTAGTATCCATTGTATAGATGTACCACAGTTTCCTTATCCACTCGTCAACTGGGTTGGACATTTGGGTTGATTCCATAACTTTGCTATTGTAAACAGTGCTGCTATGAACATGGTTGCACTTGTGCTATCAAGGTGGACCTCTGCTGCATGGGGGGTTATTCCCAAAAGTGGAATCACAGGGTCATATGGCATTTCAATCTTTAATTTCTTTAAGAATCTCCAGACGGGGCTGGAGAGGTGGCTCAGGGGTTAAGCCTCTACCTTGCAGGCAGATGTTCCTAAGTTTGGATCCTAGACCCCACGTATAGACGCCAGGCGGAAGCGGGGGTGGCCTGCGTTTCTGGTCCTGGTAGGGCAGAGCCTGTGAATCCCGGGGAAGAGTAAACAAGGAGGAGGCGGTCCATGGTGGTTCCCGAATTCATCCGTGGTTCTACACACACACACACACACACACACACACACACACACACACATACACACGCACACACATTACGCACACATTGAAATAATAATTAAAGAAAAATTAAAAAAAAAGAATCTCCATACGGCTCGCCAGAGTGGCTGTATGAGCCTGCATTCCCACCAGCAATGTAGGAGAGCTCCCCTCTCTCCACATCCTCCCCAACACTTGGTGCCGTTTGTATTGTGGATTTTTGCCATCCTGACTGGGGTGAGACGATTTTTGCCATCCTGACCGGGGTGAGATGACATCTCAGGGAAGTTTTGATTTGCATTTCCCTGATGGCCAAGGAAGCTGAGCATTTTTTCAGATATTTGTTAGACATTTTAATTTCATCCCCAGCAAAGTTTCCTTTAAGTTCCAGGGCCCATTTTTTAATTGGACCATTGGTTTCCTTGGTGTTTAGTTTTCTAAGTTCCTTGTGCACACTGAACAACAGAGCTCCATCAGACATGTGGTCAGTGAAGATCCTCTCCCATTCTGTGGGTTGCCTCCGATCTCTGCCACAATCCCCCCATCTGAACAGAAGCTCTTAAACCCCACAAGATCCCAACTGTTGAGAGTTGGCAGCAGCGATCTCACCACTGGATGTCCATTCAGGAACTGGTGGTCTAGCCCAACCAGCTCGAGGGAATTCCCTACCCTTTCAACCATGGTTTCTATAGACTCCATCCTCAAATCAAGGTCCTTGATCCACTTGGAATTAAGTCTTGTACAAGGTGACAAATACGGGTCCAGACTTAATCTTCTACATGTGGAGATCCAGTATTGCCAGCACCATTCGTTGAAGACACTGCTCTTTTTCCATTGGATCCCTTGGGCCCCTTTGTCAAAGACCAAATGGCTGTAGTTTGTGGGCTTATATCAGCCCCCTTCCCCTTGATTCTTGAATTCACGTTAGTCTACTAGAAGAGTCACTTAAAGCCTAACCAAGATTCCAGACGTTAGCTGGAAGTCTGCCAAACAGCTGCTTTTAGCGCTAACTGACGTGTGGGATAGCGGAGCTACCAGCAGGGGGAGGTGCGGCCCGGCTTGTATTGATGTCAAGCTAAAAGGACTAATTGCATCTTAAGTGGTCTCAGAGGTTTTCCTCCACGGCACTTCCCACGCTTCTTCTCATTTAAAACACAATCACGAACTCGAATCTCGGACAATGTTTGATTTTCTGAGCTACCGGTCTGAACCCACAACCAACCTCGCACACTGATGTGCACAGATTACCGGAGAAGCTGAGTCCCTTGGCCCTGTATTGAAACCTACACCTTGATGACCAAAAACAATACGTCACTCACCGATAAGCAGCCTGCGCCCTCTGTGGCTACAGATGTAAGGATCTCCCTGACCAAAGGCCCTTAGTACCTCGATATGGCTTCTAACCAGTCCTGACTTTTGATTCGCATTGTGCTCTGGAAAATTCAAAGTCCTTGTATGCCGGTCGTGCTAATTGAGGAGATATGTCTTGGGTGGATTTGTTAAGGCTGTCTCATGTTTGTGAACCAAGCCCCTTTGTATTTATAGCACCCCATTTAAGGTAACAAAACACGCCTCATTCATAGATATTAATGTCCCCAAATTTCATCGAGGCCAAAGACAATGTTCTGTCTGCTACATGATCGCCTTATACCCCATCCATTATTAAGGCGAGCAACACCCCCATGAACTCTTAGGGGTAGCCTATGAAAAGTTTTCATTTTTTTCTTGAGAGAGAAGTCTCAACAGGAGCTGAATGGCCCTTGGACTTTGATCCTTTCTGCTTCCCCCTTCAAGGGCTGGGATACAATCTTCACACCCCATCATCCGGGTCTCAAGGTTGCTGGTTTTTCAACCCAGAGCTTCCTGCGACTAGAAATGGCATTCAGCAACTCAGGGCCAAACGCCCCGAGCGTCAACAGTTCCTTTAAATAAGAACAATGAACGTTCAGTTGGAAGAAACGCGCGGGCGGCCTATGCTGAGTCAAATCGCCGTTATTCTGACATGGCCAAAAGAACCTTCCCTTGTATTGATGGTTATATGGAGCAGTGGCAAAACCACTCAGTGCTTCTGGGACCCTATTCGCCACACCTGTTGGCAGCTCGGTCTCACAGCGATCTCTGCGATCTGCTTGGCTTTCACTTTGGGGACCACTCCCGTGCTGCCGCCCGCTGTCCTGTGCAGGGGCTGGCAATGACTTCCTTCTATCTTTCTTCTGCGGTCCCCTTTGATCAAGCGGGTTTGACGGCGTCTGGCTGGTAAGGGTCACTCATGCGTTTCTCCTACCAATTTGTGGTGGCTGTATTTCAGATTATTTTACTCTCTCTCTCGTCTGCTCTCTATGCTCTCTCTCCTCTCCCCCAGAAAATATAGCCCCATACATCACTCACTAGGTAAGGGATTTCTGGCTACTGTTATCTACCCACAAGAACACATTCCTCCTCGCAGAATGATATTACAGAGAGGAATTTTAAAATGGCAGATAAACCCCATCTTAAACGGCTGAGCGTGATCGCTCTTAACTCTGAGAATTAGCAGGAGGTGAGCGAATTCTAGGTGGGTCTGGGTCACGGCCGCATGAGGGTGGGCGGAAAAACCTTGATTTGGACCAATTACCCGTGCCCGGCCCCTGGGAGGCCCATGAATTCTTTTCCCTCCCTCTGAATCAATCTAGGATAACCAACATCCCAACTCCTTTATGATCCCTCTCCACCGCGGCGGGTGCGGGCACCATGAGGGGCCAAGGTTCCATTTGACCCCCAACTAAGGCCGGGGCGACGCCGAGTATCTCACCGACGTCTAAACTGTTTGATGTCATTGTACTCATTTCCCCTTTCTCCCCAATTCCGCCCGGGGGTTATGAATACTAATCCCTTCTTCCACCTGCTTGAAGAAAGAGAAAGGAGATGACCCTGTGTGTCCCCAGCCTCACATATTCCTAGGTTTTAAGATGGAAATTCACCGCGCGGTGAAGTGAAAAGCAGAGGTGGCCCTCGCTGGGAGAAGGACATTCTCCCGGGGAGATCCATACTCCCTCTCCGTCTGACCACTTAGGGCTGTGGGGACCAGTCATTACACACGCTCCGTCATGCCCGGACATCTTCTCAGTAAAATAAGGCACACAATCAATTCCTACCAACCTTCTTCATGACACCGAGTGATATCAGTCCAGCCCTTCATGGGAACCACCCAAGGAAAGAAACCCTTCCCTTTTAAAGTTGGTGCTGCCAACAGGTTGGTGGGGGGGATTCGGCCTTTCTGAGGGCAGTGATGTCTCCGCCCTGTTCTTCTTTGATAGTGAGTTGGCACAAATGATTGTATTTATAGGTGTGGCGGGAACATAACATACGCAAATGCCTCAGCCTTACTATCCATCGGCAATCTACTACCCTTCACCTGAAAACTAGTGCGTTCTTTCCTTCTCTCTGAAAAGAAAACATTCTCTCACGAAAATCCTCATGTTTCCTGTGGTATGACGGCAGTCAAGCTGTCAATTTGGGGCCGAACAGAGACAAAAATGGTTGGGAGCTCTGCAGCGTGGTCTTCCCAGCGGTGGGATAGGTTTCAATTGTACTCACAGGCTCAAAGGGCAACGGCAAACACCATGAAAATAACTAAATTAATCTTCTGTTCTGTTCACATCATCCATTAATTTGGTCAAAAAATAGCTCTCAGGTTTCTTGAGCACAATTTACCTTCATAATTATACGGTGATACGGGTCCCCTGAACTTTCAGAGCGCTTTGGGGCGAAGGGGGCCTTTAGACTGTCTACTATAATAAAACAAGCTCAAAAAATCCCACACAGCTCCCACACATAAGACATCACGGCTCCTTTTAATAGCCCATCCACAGCGATAGTGACCTTCCCATAACTCCGAAGCCGTACATATTCAAACCAGTAGCTTAGAGGGAAAAGGTTATTTTTTTTTAAAGTCTTATTATCTCTGTCTAGTCACCCATACCCTAGCCTAGAATGAAACCTAAGTTGTTGGCTTGCGACAAATCCCCGTGAATCATCAGAATAACCCCTTTCTTCTCCCTGCGCCTCCTTCTTCTTCTTCCAGGGCCAAGCATGCAGTACAAGAACTCAGACTAGAGACCTTGTCCCCACTCTGTCTGGATCTCCCCTTCACCCTCTCCCCTGTCTGCCCCCAGTCATTATGCTTCTGCCATCCCGATGTCTGCTGGGAACCTCGGTAAGTAAGCTAATCGTTAAGATGCAGCCGCCTGCCCTGAATCAAGCAACCCTGCTGATCCTCTCATAAGCGGGGGAAATTGGTCTTTTCTTGGCTGGGGAAAAATAATTTGAAAGCCATCTGAATAAGACTGGGGGCTTTATTTTAAGTGCTGTTAAACCTTGGACCTGCTACTGAACCTTCCTTTGAGGGTCCCCCCTCAGGTGGGGCAAGTCGCTGAAGCACATTAGATCTTTTTCCCAACCCCCGCTCCACTCATGAAGTTTCATAGAAATGTTTTATTCTCTTTAATAGAAAAAAAAAAGAACCTTCTGGTAAGCCCCAAGGAAGACAGGAGAATCTTGTGAAGCATGAAAACAGAAGAGGCGTCATGGAGGAAGACGTCCAGCAAGGTTCATTTTGGCTGCCGCGACTTTGCTGTGCGACAGCGGGTCCCGCCACTATGGTCCACGACCGCCCAACTACCTCTTGATAGGGGCAATGGATGGCCAGGAAGGGGTCATAGAGGCATGGAATGGCAGGGGTCAGAGGTACTGGGACGGGCAGGGGTCAGGGGCATGGATGGCATGGGTCAAGACTGTGTCAGAGTTTATCTCCTGCTGGAAGAGCTGCCCGAGCACTCAAGCCCGTGGCTTGTGGGAGAGGCCTCAACTGAGTCCTGCTTTCACATGCCCTTGGGACCAGCAGTCTATGCTCTAGATTGGAACCAGTCAGGAAGCGAAAGTGCTGTTTGCAGAGGCTTACGATCTCTCGGCCATAGAGGGTGAGGGAAGCATACGTTTGGATTCTGCAGTTTCACTACACCTCCCACCGCACCAAACCTAGGTCGCCACTTCTGGGATGACGTCTCTACAGAGTGGACTGGGCCATTCATGGTCTGTGCAGTCTTTGAGTAGAGAAAAGCCCAGAATGCAAGTGCCCTGGGGCACAGACGGACAGCGGGCACTGAGGCCGCACCACACCCTTTGAACAGCACTGTTGCTATACTGTAGTGGCCTCCTTCCATTTCTTGCCCCAGTCCCCCGTCTCTCCAGTGGCACCTCTTAATATAGCCCCTTGAAAATGGGGGGGCAGCTTGGGGTGGGTATTCATACCAGAGCGCCCGTGGACAACCAGGTACCCCTGGAGACTGAGCTTCTAGAACACTAACTATACTGAGAAACGCTCTGGAAGGACCCGGGGGCGTGGAGGTCCGGGTCTCAGTCGGGCTTGGTCCCCTGGGTGATCACGCTGATTGACGGACAGAGCTGGGTGACACCACCAAGGGCGAGCTGGGCTCCTGCTGTCCACGTTCGCTTCCCTGTGCCCGAAACCACAGGCGGCTCTCTGCCACCGCGTGCTCCGGGAGCTCTGGTGCTCTTCTGCTAGGAGTCTGTGCGGTGTTTGGGCAATGAGTCGGGAGGTAGAGAGTTCCGGATTCCTTCTAGCCATCCCTTGCGCGCTGAGCCTGGGTCGCTGGGACCAAAACCACCTCAGCCCGACTCCAGCTCTCCATACTGACTCTCTCTCTCTCTGTGACCAGTCCTGTCGACAGACACAGCCCCCAGCGAAAGCGGCCAGCTGCCCCATCTTACTTTTCTCCCACTAAATCTGCACTCCACCCCCCTTTGCCCAACGGTGTTCCCAGTTGGTTGGAATGGCCAGCCGCTGATCCACACACAGTCCTCTGCTGCTTGAGTCCATTCATAAATGAGAGAGCACATGGCAAAACTCTCCCTTTTTAAATTATCCCAGCAACAAGGAAAGAAATAACAGAGAAAATAGCAAGATTCAAACACATCTGCCCCTTTTCTGTAAAACTGAAGACAACCTTTCCTCATGTCTGGGGTGGGCTTTATAATTCACATGAGGAGCAGAGCAAAATTTGGATACATGTCCTCCTCCCCATAGTGCTGGCCGAGGTGGATCGTAAGGGTCAGTCCTATATACATTCACACCGCCCGTGCGGCAGACACTACTGGCACCCTAAGCCATTGCCTTTCTCTAACAAACCACAGGGTCTTCCTGGTCCCCAATAGGAATCCCCAGAAGACCCCACTTCTCAGGGGCAGTAGAATTCCCTAGGTCACCCTGAAAGGACTTCACGTTCTGGTGGATGGAGCCTGGAAACCTTCACACGCCTCCTCACCCGCCGAATCAGTCCATGGTTTGGGGACTACATTTGTTTAAAAGTTTTTGTCTGTTTGTTTAGCTAGTGCATGTGCTGTGTATTGTTGTATTTGTGTGTGTGTGCATGGTGTACATGTATTGCATTCATGTATATAGTTTTTTCACATATCCATGTATCTTATGTGTCAGGGTGTGTGCATAGTTTGTGTTGTGCCTTCAATGCATGTGCAGGTACACACCCTGTGTGTAGTATAAGTACACACGTGTGTGCACCCATGTATGTATAGGTGCACATACCCCTGTATGTATATGGTGTGTGTGTGCACATTTTTATGCAAGTGTATTGCATGCCACGTTGTTATCATTGTGTGTGCATATGTTATAAATGTTGTGCCCGTGCACTGTATGTAAGTACACATTCTCGTATGTGTATGTGCTTGCATAGTGTGTATTGAGTGTACACAAACCATGTGTGTATGCGTGTGCATGTGCCCATCCATATATTGTGTGTGGAATGCCTGTATGCATGCCTGGCATTTGGGGTGTGCACATGCCCATGTGACGTGAGGGGAAGAGGTTGTCAAGTCCTTTCTCTCTCTCTCCGTCCTTGTTCCCACTGAGACAGGATCTCCCAAACCCGGAGCTCGGCGCTTGCTCCAGCAAGCCCCTCACTCCTGTCCCCACCCCCCAGACCCTGTGGTTACAAGCACACTGTGCCCACACCCCAACCACATTTTTACGATTCCGAGCTTGGTGCTTACACGCAAGGGCCGTAACACAGTGTCCAATGTCTCTAACCCGGGACTGAGGCCGAGAAGTGCGCGCCTGTGTCGGGGTGCTAAGGTCATTATCCACATTCCTTCACAGTTATGATCTGTCCCCTGCCAGACACCAGCCAATCGGATCAGTCCATGTCAAGATGACTGAACCCATTGCACTGGAGTTTTTTGGCTTTTGGCTTGATTTTTAAATGTTTTAAATTAAACTGATGGGCAAGTGAATATTATTCCCAATACGTGCACTCTTACACTGACGAAGTCAATCAAGTTTTTGCCATCTAACAATACGTGGAAATCGTTTTTTACTGAATTAATGACACCACATTTGTTTGGGTCTTCGAGTCAACTCTGCCTTTCGCGACGATTCGTCGCTCAATGGAGCCTCATGCTGTCTGTCCCGAAAAGTTTCCATTTTAAAGAATTAACCTCCACCGTACGCACCACCACCACCCCGTGGAGATTGTTCGTGACATTTATTGTCCCCCATCAGGCCACTTGAGAGATTAAACAAAATGTTCTCTCCATGGATTTCTGCAGGGGACGGTGCAGCCAGGAAATCAACTCTCTGGGAAACCTGGGTAAATCCTGTTCCCCTCCATAGCCCACCCCCAGCTCGAGGCTGGGGGTCTTCCGCGGAGCTTGTGGGGGAGGGGCGAGCTGACTGTTGCAAGACCTCATTTTAGGTGCCCACGTGGGGAAGACAATCCTCTGAGGGTGGGAGGCTATGGAGAAACTGGCTTGTGTTCTGTGAACCCTTGGGGAAGCCCACTGGAAACCTCCTTGGATAACGTTCTGGACCACAAGCCAGAAATCTGAACACGTCTTTTTCTCACCCACAAACCATTCATAGTTTGGGATCACATTGTTTTTAGAAGTGTGTTTTTTTGTGTGTGTGTGTGTGTGTGTGTGTGTGTGTGTGGTGTGGGCGTGTATGAGTGGTGAGGGAAGATGGACTTGCATACATGTAACTGTCAATTAGGCACCGTTGACAGTGATACCCCCCTTTTCTTCTGCTGCTGCTCCCTGTGGGAATTCCAGCGACGATGCACGAATTGCCCAGAATTCAGCGGCTGCAATCACTCTCACTGCTCTCACATTGCTCTGAAGGGACATGTGGATGGGGCTGCGCTGCCTGACACCTGGGGTTCAGTGGAGAGGGCCTGAGGCCTTGGGGGACACTGCAGGCACTCCACACTCACCCTTCTTCACCGTCTGGAACCGTTCTGATTCCCAACAGTGGCGGAGCCTCCACGGTGAGATCCCAAGTCCTAGAAGAGGTTTTTGACCTTTCTGATCTAGCTTTGGAAGGCCGCGTGGGGCTGCTTCCTCCATGTCCCCAAGCAACCCGCGGAGGAGAGCTAGCCGTCAGCACTACACCACACACACCAAGCATCTGGAGCCCAGAGATTGAGAATAGAGGTTGGAAGTATGCAACTTACGGAGGATAAGACAGAAATAGAAGAAAGAGAGTAAAAGAAAAGAAAGAAGGAAAGAGAGAACGGAAAGGAAGAAGGAAGAGAGAGAGACAAAAGAAGGGTAGAGAGAGAGAGCGCCTCTCTCTTCCTCCCTTCCCTCCTTCCTTCATGCCCCTCCTTCCTCCTTCCTTCCGTTCCTTCCTTCCTTCCTTACCTCCTTCCCTCTCCTCTTCATTTTTTTCCTCCTCCTCCTCTCTTTCTTTATTACTCCATCTCCTTCTTTCTTTCTTTCCGCCTTCTTCGTTCCTCTTTCCTTCTTTTCTTCTCTCTTTCTTTTCACTTAGTTTCTTTTTCGATATAACTAGTGGAGGATGGGAGGATCTAGTGGCTTCATTTCCATTAACCTTTCTAATTTTCCATATTTCTTGCTATTCCCCCTACTACACCGGCGCGGCCCTACCACAGCAGAGAGTCCATGGCACCTGTTAGTGCCCTGGGGTCTCTGAAGGCCTCACACTAGTTGCCAGCGAGGGCCCTTCCTTGATACTTTTAAGCTGGCATGTCAGTGATCACGGTTGGCCCTGCCTTGAGAACACTGCTGGGGCCATCAACTGGTCCAGGCTTCGCGAGGCGGCATTCCGCACAGAAGATACTTTGAGTTCGAATGTTGAAGTTTCACATTACCTCACACAGACCTCGCCTATCCTTTATGGGGTAGTTTTCTGGCCCGGGATGTGTTCCCATGATTAGAGTAATGGAAGACCTGTGCGGGGGTGGAGCACAGAGGGGGATGCAGAATCCGGCATCTGCCAAACTACTTTGCAGCGGGGGGAAGTTAACTTTCTCACGGATTCTTATCTTTCTGGCATGTCCGGGTGTGGCGAACAGCGGGGGCTGGGAGGCAGTCCCCGGTAGTTTGGCCAAGACTTATGCTTGTGCTCCACCGTCTTCCCCTTCTTGACTAGGTGCTGCGCCAGTTCCCTCGCATGGACTTCCCTTTCGTAGTCTTTTTCACCTTGCTGTGGGGAAGTACCCTTCACTGGTTGTGTCCCTAAGATCGCCGCACTACCATCTAAAATCCTCACGAACTTCGTGGCTGGTGCTGGGGGGGGGCTAAAATAATTCTGCGGGGCTGTAAGAGGTGCTCGCACCGTTCACGTAGCTCGAAGAGGGGGGAGTTATTGATCCTTGTTCGGCGAACACCGTAGGTAGAGCAACGGGTAGAGGATGATCTTTGCTGTCTTGGTACCTGGGGACAGTGGCTAGTGCTGGAGTCAACTCGTATTCCGCTGACCTATTTACGTTCAGGAGCCATGTGTGGCGTGCTGGCGGTTGCTTGGGTCGGTGTGTGCCCACTTTTTGGGGTGGGGGGTTTGGTCAAAGGGAGTGTCCTCCACGTGAATGGCATATTTGCGGGCCGCCGGTGCAGTGCTTCCGTCCTGAACCGTGGGCCCAAGAAACCAACGCAAGATAATGCTTCGGTCTCTGGTTGTGGAGTACCTGGGCTCTTGGCCTGGCAGACCGTGTTTGGTTGCACTAGAGATTGTTGAGGAACCCAGGTGCTGATGGGGAGGCGAGTGAACTCAGTCTGACAGCTGCTGAATTAGGCAGGGACTTCTCGCTGTCCCTCGACTGGCTCTCTAATGGTGTGCCGAATCTGGCTCCCGGTCTATTAATGTTTACTGATGGTTGCCCGCATTTCTCCTGACTCTTTTGGCGGCCGCTCTGGGGGCTAGGCGTTCTATCTGGCTCTCATGGGTCCTTCCTGCCTCATGAATGGTGCCACGGGACCATAGCGGGAACCCACATGCTCACAGACACAAAATAAATACACACTCTCACACACGGGAACAAACACATGTGCTACATACGTAGGAACACATGCACACTCATCATACCAGACCATACACACTATACACAGAACACTGTGGATCAACATACGCAGAAAATATAAACACACATGTTCACATACACATGAACACATTACATATATGCTTTACATGCACACGTGGACAACACACATGCTCAACAATACACACCTAGCCCCTCGTGTTACTCCACCTCTTGGAGTCCATAGCTCCGTCTTTCTTTCTCTCCTCTAATAAACTCTGCCTTTAATGCCTCAAAAATAAACACATAAACACATGAATGTGCACACACGAGGCATGGACATATACCATGTCATGGACATAGCATGCCCATGAAGCACACACGGAAGCATGCACACACACATGTGCACAGCACAGCCAATTGAGAAAGCATAGAATGGCGATGGATAACCTGCTTCAGCTTGCTTCTTCAAGGCTACGAAGGCGTCTAACTTGGAGAGATCTCTCGTCGTGAGATATTCATGCACCTCCTGACCCAATGTTCTGTTGCAATCCCATTTCCTCTCCAGCAGGAACGAGTTCCTCCCTCAACGCCAGTGCACCTTCTGGTGTCCACGCAGTGACATTCCCCAGGACACTTGGCTATTGTTAAAAGGGTTTGTCATTTCTGCTGAACTGAAGTCCACCTGAAACATGAGTCCCTCTCACACAAGCAACGCTAACCGAGACCCCTCGCCCTACCACGACCTGCCGCACCCACCCCACACTCATGGTGAGGAGGTAGACCTGACGCTCTTCAGCCCAGCAAGATGCTCCTGCTGCATATGGCTGACCTTCACGGGGGAATCAGGGCTCCCCACCTCAGAGCCCTGCCTGTGTACTTGTTTGGTGCCTAAATCGCCACTCTTCGTTCCGAGCTTGTCATGGGGTGCACCATGATGGTCTCCAGCAAGCGCTCAGCACCGAGCTCCCTAGTCGCTGACTGCCTGAGAAACGCCGCCGGAGGTACCAGCCCAGAACCAGGGAGCACAGCTGGAAAAAGGCCTCAGGTTCCAGCACCTGCCCCTTCTCATCCATCCAGGAGCCAGGTTCGTTCCCTTATTCTGATGTCCTTTGGACTGCCAGCTACTGACCGACCAACCCGCCCGTCAACTGGTAACTGTTTTGATCAGCAGCACAGCGTCTCATGCACAACAGGGCCCCAAATGATTGCATCATCAGTGGCAGCGAGGGCACGCAGCGAAACACAGGAGTGCCAGCAAGCCAAAGCAAGAGCGCCTTGCCTACCAGAGCCTTGGCAGCCAGAGAGGTGGCGTTCCGCCCTTCTCCCAGCTAGACAATTGAATAGATCAATGTGCCCAACGCAGAAGTCGCCCGGCCAACGTTCACCTTGTTCCAACAACACGTAAAGCTACAGGGAGGACCTACATGTGCCCCCAAAAGGGTCAATCGTGGTTTTCCTTCAATAAGATGAGGGCCTTAAAAACCTGGATGCAGGGTCCAAAAAGGTTCTCCCCCTAAAGTGCTTCCCCCGATGGAATCTACTCCACTGAATACATCCCAGTGTCATGCCTCAGACCTCAGCCAGGCCATTTTGTGAGACCTTCTCATCTTGGCTGGATGTGGAGCAGCTCCATGATGCTGAAGTGGAGTCTTCCTAGGACTCCTGCCTGCCCCACTCCCGTATAGCAAAAGTGACCATCTCCCGAGACTCCTGCTTCCCGCTCCTGATGCTAAAGTGACCGTCTCCCTGGAGCCTGCCCATTCCCCCACGTACCTGATAGTAAAGTGACAACGTCTCCCTAGACTCCTGCCTTCCACTCCTGATGCTAAAGTGACCTGACTCTCCTAGACTCCTGCTTCCCCTCCGCTATGCTCCCTCCGAGGCGCCTGCCTTCCCACTCACTGAATGTAAAGTGATGATCTCCCCTAGGCACTGCCTGCCTTCCGCCTCCTGATAGTAGTGATCATCTCCTAGACTCTGTGCCTCCCCACTCCTGAAGTAAAGTGACGCTCCCCTAGCGCCTGCCTTCCCCACTCCTGATAGTAAAGTGATCATCTCCTAGACGCCCCTGCCTTCCCCCTCTGAGGGTGGCTGACCTTGAAGGTGACTGCCACTTACCTGACACATGCTTTGGCTCCCTGCACGCTGATTCCCTGACGCCCCCATCAAGAAAGCTGAGAAGCTCACTAATGACGATTTAGCCAACCAAGTAACTGAGACTCTGAAAGTTAAAAGCCCCTTTTGTCCTGTGGGCTCTGCAGATCCCCCCACCGTGCTGTGCAGGGAAGTTCCTTCCCATTTCTCTCTGACCTCAAGCTATAGCTGCTGTTTTGATGTCTTGTGTTCTGCCTTAAAGCCGAGCCACTAGGCTCTCGACACCAATAAAGCCTCTCCCTCGGGTTAGCTTCTTTCTACCAATGGACCTGCACACTGACCACACTTCTTTGGTGTGGGAAGAGCATTGCTTTGGGAACAACTTCCCAGCCCCCCACTTCACGTCTACGACATCCCTTCTCCTTCTCTCTCTCATGTCTTGGCTTTGAGCAATATCAAGGTCTGAACTCACGCATTGGAATCGCAGAATACACATTCTTGATTTCTGTCAGTTGTTCATTGTTCGATAATTCTGGTGCTTCTCTGCCAAAGTCATCACCATCAACAGCCCCATCCGTGGGGAACGTGCCAAAAGCACGTGATGGGTCAGCCCTGCTGCCCGCTCCGTCCTACCAGGAAGTTCAAGGCAGGGTGATCTCTGAGGGTCCCACTTAATAAACAGGAGTGGTGTTGTCGGGTGGAATAGAAACTGCAGGGTCAGGGGTCGCTGTAAACATGCAAACTGACTTACAAGATGAGAACATTCGAGAGGGTCAGGCATGCTGGAGTCACCTCCCAGCTGTCTCCCGACGAGCAGTCTTTGCCTCATCTCATCATCCTGACCCCCCCAACTCACCTCTGACCTTGTGAGCCAGCCCGCCTCTTCTGGCCCAGTTCTGGTAATCTCTTCTGTGACTTAGAGACTTTGGAAGTCTTTCCTTGGCTCCCTTCCCACTAGTCAAGGATCTTGAGGGGAATTTTTACCTATAATCCCGGTCCCTGTGCCTAGGATCTGACATTGGAGCTGGCCACTCCCCACCTGACCAGCGAATCAATGGCTTCTCACAACAGGGAAGCAGTCCTCCCCAGCTTCCACTGAACCACTGACTTGTCTGTCCCTTTGGTGGACTGGCAAGTATCGCCTGCTATCAGATCAGGCTGAGGCTCTTTGACCCACCAGAGAAGAGAGAGAGAAGAAGTCATATTGTGAAGCATCGGTGTATGCAAACCCACGTGTGTAACAGTGGTGTGTGTCTTGGTGTGTGGCAAGCCCGTGCATATGTAGCCATGTTGTCAGGCCTTGCCTTTGTAACACTGTGTTACATGTGGTGTCTAACATTGTGCATTTTTGTGTATAAAATTGTGTGATGTCTATGTGTGCGTGTGCATGCCCGTGTGGTGTGTGTGTGTTGTGTGTGTGTGTTGTGGTGTGTGTGTGTGTGTGCTTGCCCGCACTGAATGTGTTCTGGCGAAAGGCCTTAGATTTCTCTAAATTAGCTTCTAAAGAGCTTCCTCAGCCACCCGCTTTCTTTATAAAGTCGTGGATAAGTCTCTTGGCCCGGGTCCCTCCAGGACGGCGGGATGTTGCAGCCTGGCTTCGATCCCCAGGGCTCCCCCCCCAGGGGGAGATTGTCTCCTTGGAATTACACCCATCTTCTGAGCTTCCATTGAGCAAGTCCTTGCTGTAGGCATTAGGATCTAGAACGCAGATCCTAATCCTTCTACACAGATCCCCGATCCAGGTTCATTCTACTGTGTATATTTTGATTATAGGCTCAATTGGAATTACTTCCCTTACATATTTCCTTTACATGTATTTATTACCCTCAAGATAGCTAACCATAATTCCCTTACAAATATCAGTTCGTTTTTTTTAAATAACAGTAAAATTAACAACATGGATATGGTCCAAATAGTTCTTCTTCTTAAGTGTCAAAATTTCAATTCAATTGGAATCTATTTAAAAAAAAAAGGAGGAGGAGAGGAAAAGAGCAGGGAGAAGGGGGAAGGAGATAAAGTAAGAGCAAGTTATCTCCATGAGAATTCTAGTCGGACACAAACCCATGATGCAGCCATGTATCTAACTTATATTCTTTCATTTACAACATGGTGGTATTACGCTTTGGCCTCATCAGTACGGGTACTGTCTTTTATTCAACGCAATCAAATACATCTAATTTAAATAGTAGGAGCCTTTCAAGAAAACAGAGCTCACCTCTCAATGCAGTGAACAAACATTTGTCATTACCAATTTATATTCACATATGCAGTTATTTCCTGAGTCTCTCCAGCCAACTTATAAATTTTTATAACTTCTTTGAATTGTTAACATTTTTTCAACACGCGATTATTTCAGCTTTGTGAAGGGCTCAATAAACAATCTTTCTGGTCAGGAAAAAAGGAAGGACATTAGAATAAAGAATGCCGATAATAAACACAAATCTACAGCCCGTACACACTCACACAAAGACAACTTTCATAGAGCGCTATAAGGAATTATCACAACACAATGTCCTTCATGTTGATTTCAGCAGTGAAAAGATTTTCTCTAGTTATTGAGACTTTCCTGGCAAGTTTTCAGAAAGAGGAAAAAAAATGAGATTCTACCCCAAACTGACTTCTGTGTAAGATGCAAGCCCGCAAACATTAAGGCCTGTGGATATCGGCCATTCTTCCGAGACTGTTCACAGCTGTAGCAATCGTGATGACCCAGCTTCAAAACACGTCTGCAGTCGCCGCTCCTCAGACACTTAGCAATCGCGAAGCTATTCCTGGACTCACTGGGATGGCGGGGCGAGCACAAAGTTTTGATTTATGCTGCTAACGACACAACACACAGTTCTGATCTTTCCTCTAAGTGCCCTTCAGAGGACACGGACGGCATGTGCTTTGGGAGGGTTGAGTGAGGTCAGAACTCACAGAAGCAGAAAGGAAGCTAAAATTAAATGGAGGGCCACCCACAGTTACCTCGAGGAGAACCCACAGAGCGCTATGTCAGAATCACATCTTCGGGGCCACAAAAGACTCTTGTGCTCGGAGAGGAAGAAAGGGCACTGCAGGCCCGGGACGGGGAAGTGGCCAGAATGGGGGGGGGTGCCTTAAGAAGCACAAGCCAGAGATGCCACCCAGAGATGTGGGCAAAGTCAGTGGTGGCATTAGCCCAATGAGGGGATGCCGGGGCCTTGAGGATGTGCAAAGGCAGGGCCCAGGCGAGGCGTAGGGCGAATGCTTGCGAGGCTGGGGCTCTACACCAGAGCCTCAGACGCACGTGTACATACACATACATACACACACACACACACACGCACGCACGCACGCACGCACGCACGCACGCCAAATTACAGACTCAAAGAGGCAATCTAGCACATAACATGACAGATTAAGTCTGACGAGATCAACCGACTTGCCTAGAGTCATAAAATTGAGCACGTTGGAAAAAGGACAGATCATAACCCAGTGCTTCTTTAACATACAGCCTCGCTTGCTAGGAGATTTGCTTCATAAAGGATCTTGTCACAGTCAGGCACAGGTGTTGACAGCAGTTGAGGGTTTGAGCTCTGGGCACATTTGTGGAGAATTCGTGGTTGAGTTAAACCTAGAGCAAACCTGCAGGAGATTGTCTGGCTGATGGGGAAGGACCAGGTGGGTGGGATTAGGCCCTGGAATAAACACAAACTGCTGGTTGAGAGAGTTGGCATCCTTGTGTCCACTTGGCCAGACATGCTGGTCTGGCAGGTAAGGATCATCCCTCTCTCAACCATTACATAGAGATGGTGTGGCCAGTTCCCTCGGCCCTGGTGCTGGTGCGAGCTCTCCCATCCAGCTGGACAGACTGCAACCAGACTGTCCTAAGAGATTTAACTCCTTGTTCCCTGAAGTCTTTTGATGGTCATTTGTCAGCAATCATAGAGGCTGACTGCAACAGATCTTCACACACACACGTACACGCAGCTCACTAGATGTGCTTCAGAAAGGATCTTAAGCACGTCTGGTGATAGTCAGAACAGAATGGGTGACCTGGAAGTCCTGCTAAAGCAGTGGAGAGAAGTCCCCTGCCTTGTGCTTCAAGCTCCCACTGCACCCTGACAGTGACTTGGGGCGCTGATCCCCAAGGTAAGGGCCCGCCTACCAATCTACCTGTTGTAACACTGAAAGGAAAGCTGAAAAATGGCTCTGGAATTCTACTCTTCCCACAGTAAAATGTGCACACAGATACATGGCTGTTACCCATGAGAGAAAGTGACTTACAATGGTTCATCTCAAAATAAATTTTGAAACAAACAACAGCAACTCTGTTGGCCGACTGGGAGCACATCAGGGGAGCGGACGGGCTCCACCTGCATCCACACGCCAAGGATGGTAGCATCACTCCCTGCTACGCGCTCCAGTGGGGGCTTCAGAACCGCCACTCCACCCGGTGGGTACTCTGTCATCTCAGTTTATCTCCTGTTGGGAATACCACAGCCTCGAGCATTTACAGAGAATAAACGTAGTTCTCACAATGCTGCAGCTGGGATGTATACCATGGAGTCTTTGGCACTTTTGCTTCGCAAGTAGCCTACTGATGTATTGTACTGGATGATAGGAGGGGAAGGGGTACAGGAAGAGGAAGAAGAGGAAGGGGAAGAAGAAGGAGGAGAAGGGAAAGAGAGAGAGAGAGAAGAGAGAGAGAAAGAAAGAAAGAAAGAAAGAAAGACAAAGAAAGAAGAAAAGAAAGAGAGAGAGAGAAAGAAGAAAGAAAGAGAAAAAGAGGGAGAGAAAGAAGAGAAGAAAGAGAAAGAAAGAAGAAAGAAGAAGAGAAGAGAGAGAAAGCAAAGAGAAAGAAAGAAAGAAGAAAGAAAGAAGAAAGAACGAAAGCAAATAAAAGAGTATGTCGTCTCAGGTCAAGTGACGAGGAGATCTTCCCGCTTGGAACGGGACTGGAGGGATAGAGGGCATTTAATGAGGGAGGACTGTGGAACGCAGAGCAGTTCGTCTTGGCTTGAGGGTGCGTGCCATAGAAATTAGAGGAAGGTAAGAAAGGTAGTATAGGTTAAAGATAATTACAGTAAAGTTAATAAAGAGTAGTAAAAGTAAGAAACCATTGATCATTTCATTCCGACTCTTCAGGACTGTGCTCACTCACCCCTAGTCCCTTGAATACGAGAGTTATGCCGTCACATGCAGACAGGAAGAACCTTGCACCAGGTGGGAGACGGGCAGGCTCCTCTAGACATAAGCACACGCCTAGGACGCCCTGTCCAGTCCAGGAGTGACCATCTCGCCCCACGGCCAGCAGTGAGTGCTGGGACCCCCGAGGGTGGAACCTTACACCACCGCTGAGAGCTGGGCCTGTCCCGAGGTGGAGCAACCAGGAAGTTTGGGGATTATTTTTTTCTGGTTGCTCACAAAGCTATGACCTTTGGGATCATATAAGCAAAATGGCCCCTTCCTCTCTGGAAAGATCGAGTCTCGCAGTGCCCCTCCACCGACCCGAGCAAGTGTCTTTCCTCAGTTGCCATCTGGGCTCATCCCTTGCCTCCCAGACAGCGGGCCAGCTCCGGTGGACTTGGCCAGAGCGCCAGCCGAAGGTTTGCTCCTCCTGGTTCTTCCAGAGAAGTCTGTGTCCTTCTCCTGGCCCTGTGACTCCGTCGACATGAAGTCTCCTTCCTGAGCTGCTGGCTCTGAAGTTGGCCCCTTGCCCAGCGGGGGTTTCCCCATCTGAGACATGAAAAGATAGCCCACACCCTTGGCGCTGGGGGAACCCACGCCCTTAGACCTCAACTATTATTTTTCTATATATTAAATAGAAGGTTGTCTTGGAAGTGTGGAAAGAGGGGAATTTTCCATTGTGAAATGCGGGCTGGGTACGATTTCAACAGCACAAGACCATTTCTTTCCACCACACCACGCAGACACACCGCTGGGCTGATTCGCTCTTGTTTCAACTATCCAACGTCCTGGAGAGTCCATCAGAAAAGCCTGGCCGTGGGGCTGGAGAGGTGGCTCAGGGGTTAAGCCTCTGCCTTGCAGGCGGAAGGTCCTGAGTTCGGATCCTAGACCCCACGTATAGACGCCGGCGAGCAGGGCGCCTTGGTTTCCGTCCTGGTAGGGCGGAGCCTGTGAATCCCGGGGCAGAGTAAACAAGGAGGAGGTGGAGGCGTCCATGGTGGTTCCCGAATTCACCCGTGGTTCTACACACACACACACACACACACACATACACATACATACACACACACACGCATACACACACAATTGAATAAATAATAAATAATAAATAAAATAGTCTCATTCTAAAAAAAGAAAGAAAAGAAAAGCCTGGCCAGTCACAACCAGATCCCACATGTCATCTGAACCACGCACAGAACTCTGTCTTTGCAGGCAGCATCCGAGTGTACCCAGAACAATGGTCTTATGTAAAGTTTGAGTAAATTTCACCCATTCAGCAGCTCACTGGAAAACACCAGTGGATCTTGGAATAAATTGATTCACCTTCTGTGGTTCTGAAAAATTATGAGATTCCTGGAGACTTCTTGAACCGTTTGAAAATCTCCACGCCAAGAGTTGTCTTTAACATAGGTAGAGCAGAGAACTGGAAGAATCTAGTCTATCCAAGGTCCTGGCTGTGACACACCAAGTGTGGGGGATCTGGGGGGAAGGGGGAGAGACAGGGAAGCATCTTGCATGGGTCGGCACATCCAAACCCTTAGCCAGCTGGGTACACTGCTAAGACTGACAAAGGGACCTTCTGTGACGTAGGAATCAGCACGAGAGGTAGGGGAGGCAGGAGACAGGAAACATTAACTCTAAGCACCCGGACACTGAACGGATTTAGACAAGTGGAGAGGTGGTTCGCACAAGCCGACCCTTCCAGAGCCCAGAGCTTCCTCTCTGCTGTCTCACCGTAAAATTTGGAGACAGGGTGTAAACTGAGTGTGGCCTGTCTGGGACCCCTTTGGTTCTTCCAAGCAGGGACGGAAGGTCGTTGAGGTGATAAACAGCCAGGGAAAAAATGCTAGGTGAAAATGGGCGATCCAGACAGGAGGCGTAAATTATTAATGAGAGGTTAAGGTTGTGTGTGGCATGTGCCTAATAAAGGACACCCCAAAAGTCATTTATCTAAGCTGCCAGCTCATTCCTGCCTTAGAGCTTCTGTCAAAAAGCATCCTGCCTGGACAGACCCCACCGTGCAAATGGGACGCTGCCCCCCCACCCCCACACTGCTATGTCCTATGCCTATTCTTCCATCTACCTTTGAGTCTCCTCTTATACTAAGATCTTCATTCAAACAGTCTTTTATCTTTGGTTAGGAGGTGACCTTCAATACCAATCGGATGCGCCAGGGCGTGCAGGAAAAGCAAAACTGAAAAACAACAACAAACCACAATTCAGAACACCAAAGACCCTACATTAATCACCTGGAACCAGACCAGCCAAACCTCTCCCCAACCTAAAGCTCAGGGAACCTTGCAGAAGAGGGGGCGGCAAGATTGTAAGAGCCTAAAGATGGGGAGGACCAATGATATGCAAGATACTCCACACAAGTTAGGGCTGCAGCAGCCAGGATTGGACTTTGCCTGACCTGCACAATGGCTGACATGTCAACGACCCCCCCAAAGTCTAGCTTGGATCACAGGGGAGAAGGCTCCAGGCAGTAGGATCCTTAGAGGCAAGGGATTAAATAGTCATAATAGAGTTCCCATGCTAATGGGGAGCCCAAGAAGGGGCTCTGGGCTATGCCACTGAGTCCTGAACCCTCACTAGGTGGAGGACTCAGAGGGAGGTTTGACATTCACACAAAAGGATGCTCCAGGGGATGGAAGGGAGGAAGGGGGAGGCGCAGGAAGAGGAGGAGGAAGAGAGGGGCGTGAAAGGAAGAGCAAAAGGGAGGGATGACTGGGGAGAGGAGGAGGGAGGGAGAGGATGGGGCACCTATTGAGCTTGTATGATTAGGAAAAATATAAAATGTGGGACAAAAAAACATACTGCCTGGAGCCCATAGTGACCGGCTCCCTCTTACTTTGGGGTTCAGCCCAAAGGTACGATCTGATGTTCTGGACGAAAGCAGCATCGTGCTACTGTCACGGCTGGGCATGGCATTCGAGCTGCACGAATGGCTTCTCCCAGCCATCTCGTCCCTGCTTCTTTCGTCTGCCGCCGATCCACCCTTCTAGAATGTGAACCCCGTCCTGACAGGAATCCTGAAACCATGGTGCTTCCCTCAGCAGGCACCAGGAGAGAGGGGCACATGGATCGAGTGCTGAGCACGTAGTCGTCAATGGATGACTGACTGACTAAACCAATGGCGGAGCCGTCTCCATCCTTGTTTAGTGGATTATCTCGTTTCTGATTGAGAAAACTTCATTTTCCAATACTCCCTGGTAAAGCAGAATATAGACAGGAAAGTCTCAGGCCACTGGGATCATTGAAGCAATTGGAAAATTTGTATTTCTCCTTAAGCAATGCTATTACTAAAGCATGTTGTCTGACTAAAAACACACCATAAAATAAAACTTTCTCTGACTAGTTCATACTTCTCTCTCTCTCTCTTCTCTCCCTCTCTTTCTCAACCTCCAGAGGACTATTGCACACAAAGGTTGCCTATATATTTCAAAATTTTATTTTGAATATGCTGCCAAGCATTTTTCTACTGAGGATATCCTTTTCCTTGACTTTACTATGTGAAGTTATTTCTTTATTGCTCCGAAAAATCTCAACAGAACCAAATTGCACTATTAGGAGCACCAGAAGAGGGGTTCTATACAAATGTATCATTTCCGTCTTTAACAATTGGATTTTAGCTAAATATTTACCTGCTAAAATATGACCAGTTCATAGCCAGCAAGTAAGACGCTGAAGAGATTTTCTACTAAGAAAAATCACCAATACATCATGAAGAGCTCATTGTAAGCTGAAGATGCCAAAAGACCATGATTTTAAAAAAAAAATAGCAAGATCCATACTGATTACATTCTTTATGGCAGACTAAGTCATACAAATTCTGTATGGTACTGTGGTTGAGAAAGATTTGTTTCCACTAATCCCGATCGTTTTAGGTTGAAAATTCTGCTGTAATTTTGGAGTAAAAAAATTGCACCATGGCCTAAGATGCACTTGGTGCACTTCGCGGCATGCCTAATGGGGTCGTTTCTCAGGCTCTCAGCTGCAGTGTGCAGCTGTGGGCTTTCTCCTGAAAGAGAATGATGTCTGCATGGAAGTCCACATGCCGGGCTGACTGACGGATCCTCCTGCGGGCGAACGTTCTGGAAGCTTCTCCATAAGGCTGGAGCCGATTCCACTAAGTCATCCGGACTCTAGCTACAGGAATGCATGGATGTGATCACGGGGAAGGGCAGGTGAACTCCGGGTGTGTGGGTGGTTCTCCCTCTGCTCCTGTACCTTTCCATTAGCTCCTTTGTCCCCTGAGATGATGTCACTTCTACTTTGATGTTATACATAACGTGCATAATTTTTTCCTCTGTGTGTGTGTGGTGTGTGTGTGTGTGTGTGTGTGTGTGTGTCAGAGGGCACTATGTGTCCCTGTGGAAGGCCAAGGATGACTTCAGGAATCATGCTATAGATTGCTTCTACCTCCTTTTTGCCTCGCTCTGGGATTTCCCAGGCTCCACCTACCAAGGCCAGAAGTGCAAGCCAAATCCATTTCTCCTTGGCGTTTTTTACACGTGGGACCTGGGATCTGAATTCAGGACCTTCTGTTTGTGAGGCAGAGTTTTAATTCCTGAGCTATTTCGCCAGTCCAACATATATGTTTCCATATGAAATCTAGGACCCACAAATGAGAGAAAACATATATGTATAATTTTGAGACTAAAATTCTCCAGTTGCATCCATATTCCTGCAAATAACTTAACTCCGTTCTCATCTGTGGCTGAAAACATTCTAGATAGTCTTCCCCAATGTAGTCGGTGTTCTTCCAAACCTGGGCACTGCTTTGGGTTTCAGCCAAGTCCCAGGAGACCTGTCTGTGGGTAGAACAGGACCATTCTACCCACCTGGCCAGCATCTCCCACCATTTCTGCGGACTGAAATAGTTGGAATCACAGACTGTACAGTCTTTTTGGACTGGCACTTTTTTTTTTTTTTTTGCACTTTGCAGCATGCGGTAACTTTTCTCCACATCTTTTCCTGCCTTGATACCTCATTTCTTTTTACAACTAAAGAATATGCCATCATTTGGGTAGCGCTCTGTTTTCTTACTCATTCATGAATATCGTGGCTGCTTCTCCACGACTGTTAGATAAAGCCAAGATTAAGAAAGTGGCAGCTAGCAAACAGTTGAACACTGCAAGACAGCCTGGCCTAGATAGTAATTTCTTTTTTTTTTTTTTCTGTGGCTGGCCACATGGAGTCCTATCCACCTCTCCACACCACTCACCTTGAGAGGTTGCTGCAGGTACCAGCTACTGTTCTTTCTCCTTTCCCAAAGATACAGCTTTGCCTCAAGCTGTACTGCCCTATGATAGGAGACGCTAGTAATTTCTTAACACACACATACACCAGATGCATACATATTATACATGCATACATATGCATACACATCCATGCACACACACACATACACATGCATGCACGCATGCACACACACATACACATGCATGCACGCAGGTGTACACACATACATGCTCATGCATACATAACCCTCACTGCTCCTTCCTCACCCACACTGCATCCCATTCGCCCAGCAGTCTGGTGACTACAATACCTCTTCAGAATCCTCTGTCTGAAGGATGTTTATCATCAAAAGGTGAGTATGTACTAATAAAGGGCATCTTGGCTTTTAACTAGAAACTAAAGTTTCGGCTCTAGCATAATGGGACATGAGGCAGGTCTCCTGGGCAGGTCAACTGGGCCGTGGCAACACGGGCGTGTTGTAGCAGTGCTGGAATTCACCGAGGCTGTGAGTGTTCTAACCCTAGGACACTCGCTAAAGATGGTGTAGACACACGGTTCCAGCGCATTGTGTTGCTTTGCCTTTGTGTTGAAACGCCCTCCAGGAGGAAGCGCCAAGGCTTTGCTTCGTGTCACTCATTCTCCACATTGGCAACAGATGGAGATATCTGGTGACTGTGATATCGGGTTAGGGGGCCAGTGATACTGTTCTTTAGTAGAGAGGGGCCAGGGACGTGGATAAGCTTTGTGCAGTACACAGGACATCCCTCCAAGAGTCACAGTAGAGAAAACCTACAGCGAGCTACCGAACTGCTTGCTCTTACTTTGATATTTAGATTAAAAAAAAAAAAAAAAACTCAATGCCACAGAAGTTTCCATATCCACCTTCAGAACATAGGCCAATTTGGAAGGATTTGCACCAGGTTCTTAATAGTGCACGGATATTGGCATCTTGATTCTGAATTTTTTCAATTGCTTTTCAGAACAGTGAGTTGAATACAAGGAAGCAGCTTTATATAGTTCATGTGAGTTTTTCTATTTTGGAAATGGAAGTTATGATTAAAATTGGCATTTCTGAAACTCTAATTGCTAGTTACTGCACTGCTGAGGGGGAAAAATATTTCCAAGACCAGCCAGATGGGAAGTCTCAAGATAAGAAATTATAACCCGATGTTCATATTCCAATCAGAAGAAAAATTCTGTTTATACATTTTTAATTCCACTTAAATAGTAAGCAATGCAGTTCTCTAATTGATTCCTAAGCTGCTATTAATTGGCTGACTAATTTTCTAACGTTGGGTTTAATCTCCCAAATCCTATTAGATTATTAATAAGTGGAGCAAAGTCTGTATATGAACATGCTGTAGATTAAGGACTTTATAAATTTGATGAAAACAGGCAGGGTTTCTGCTGCTTCCGGCAATACCCCTTGGCAGTATGCGAACTGCCTGTGGAAAGTTCAGCTGGGGGGGAGATGGCGCATTGGGTTAAGGGTGCTCACTAAGCAATCATGGCCCCGTAAAGAGCCAAGTGTAACCCCCACGCTATGAGGGAAAAGACAGAAGGGTCTCAGGATTGAGGCCTTGTCTCAAAAGAGCACGATAGAGTGTGATATTGAATATCCTCCTGCGACTTCTGCCCATATCTGAGAACACACGAGAGTGCACACACCACACACACACACACACGCACATTTAAAATGTCCACTTTCAAAACCTATTTCTGACTGAAAGATGGAGACTTTCAGCGGCACACCCAGAACCACTGTAACCCCTCAAACCTTCCAGACATCAAGTGTTAGGAAATGGGCCCCGGCTTGTGGGTGACCTCTGAGCGTCCCCTTCTGGAAGCTCCTCCTCCTGCGTCATTCCTTCCCTTCCTGTCCACCTGTATCTTCCCCCTCAGAAGAGCCAGAAGGGATGGGAAAGACTCGCAGTAGAATCGTGAGAAAAGCCCCGGCGTCCTCTATCCCACGTGCGGAAGACGGCAGGCCACAGAGCTGTGCCTTGCTACTGCGTCCAGCAAGCCCTCCCGGGGTAAGAACCCCTATGGAGAAAAGGCTCTGCGTGGAAGGTCTTGCTTTTCAAAAACCTGTGGAACCATTCTTTCATTTCAGTCTGCTGCAAGCCCCTGAGAAAGAACTGCAAATTGAGGTACATCTCTTGCTAGTGGCTTGGGTTTGACAAATAAAGCAATAATCAAAATCACGGAGTGTGCACTGTTTCTAAAAAGCCCTATTTGCCTGACATAAAACGGCTGCGGGGTGGCTAGGCAAATAAGTGGCATTACTTAACATAATCACTTAATGTTGTGCAACCAACATCGGGTCTCATGGCTTTATCGCTGGCGAAGAATTTGATGATAATGAAGTTGATTGTTAGTGTGAAGATATAAATTGTTCAGTAGTTAGAGTTGTTAATGACAGGAAAGGAACACAAAAGCATAGAACCGGGCTTTAGCAAACCCAAATTCATTGCTAATTGCCTATGCATTCATTACAGCCTGACCAGGGCTAATTATCTAATTAAAGTGAAGGCTTCTGGCTTGGAGGAATCTGAGGCGGCCATGGTGGCTGTCAATTACCCCAGCACGCCTTCCTCAGATCTGCAGTTAACTCAAGGCATGTTTTGCTTTTCCCATCAGCAGTACCTGGCACTGTGATTGCTTGATAATTTGTGCTTAGAAGGAGGAAAAGTTTTCTTTTGAAAAAATCCACTGCGGGACCTCAGAATAACAGCAAACACCTTAAAGGAAAGCTCCTGTTCATTTGCTCCGTGATCTGCATTTAGGAAAAGCCAGTAAAAGCCCACTTTGACTAACAAAGTGCAACACAGACACAAAGGAGAAATGAAATTACTGCTCCACATATTGCGGTTTTAAAAATACATTCCGAAGTGTCTTTAGCGACATCCCACTGTAGTTCACTGTATGAGACATGACTTGACTTCACTGTAATTTTTAAAATTCATAGAATTTTTTAAACTAGAAGGACAGTGATAAACAACTGAGACTGGATGGTAGTCTTGCTGTGGTCCACTTTCGAGCTTTACTGTGATTTCTGGCTCTTTCTCTGAGGTGATATAACCCAACATCTGTGTGGACGAGGTGGGTTTGTATGTTTGTACAAAAGAAGGTTTTGAGTCATATTTTACCCCTCCAAGTCAACATAACCAATTTTTATTTGAAGTCAGTCAAGTGCACTAGGTGTATTTTGGGGGGCACGGATTTAAAGAAAAATCCTTGCCTTGCCTAAAAAAGGAAAAACAATAAACTTACAAGGTACAGGTTATTAACAAGTGTTCAAGGAATTACGTTGTTTCCTGTTATCTTGGCCCAGGGAATTTGATCGGCAACCCACAGCCCGGTCCCTACAGCAGTATTTGCCGGGAAGGACACCTACCAAGAACAACTCCATTCTGAAGACGCTTTCCTGCCGCCCCCTATCCTGGACCTGGGCTGCCCGCCGCAGCCCCCTACTAGAACCCTGGAGGGGCGGCAGCACCCACAAGTCCACAGCTCTGTCCGGACCCGGGAAAGAGGTGTTTTCCCCCACTGACGCCTCTCTGAGCTGAGCATCTACTGTTCGCCGCTTGTGTTTCAAATCCATTAATTAAAATAAATAGAAAGTAAGAAATCTCACTTTCAGCCAGGAGGAAAAGGACAGATGGAAGAGCGGAGGAGGTGGCGAAAGCTGATGTCTTCTTGCGGGAAAAAAAAAAGGAAAAGAAAAACAAGAAGCACCAAGGAGGTAATTAGGAGGTGAAGTAGGTTGCGATTTAATTTACAGTTCACGACTGCTGGGGTCTCGGATGTATCACACGGCTGAAGGCCCGGGTATCAAACTGATCAGACCCTTAAAATCTTACATCTGGCCTTTGGCACTGTGTGTGGCTGGACAGAGCAAGGCATTCTCTTGGACTCGGAGCCTACCTTCCCTATGCCACTCCTGTGTGCAGATTCTCCCAAGTTCCTTCCTTTCTCTCCGGCTTCTTCTTGCCTGCAATACGACCTTGGCCAGGAGACAAGGGGAAAGGAAAGTCTTTCTGATCCCATTTTACAGGCACTGGTCTACAGCCCAGCTTCTCAGGCTGTGTCACGACCCCAGGTGTGGTTGCCTGCCCGTGTGGAAGGCCGACAGTAAAAGGTTTCCAAATGTGCAATGACCAAAAACCAACTCCAAGTCACATGAACTATCCGACCCAGATGTTTCTGGACCACGCTCACTCCAGGGCTCGTGGTGGGAGCACACACCAGGCATGCTTGCCCTGCACATCCTGGCATGCCTCGGGGCGCCAGTGAATGCAGCCCCCAAATCCTCAGCTCAGACTGAGACTCTGCAGCTGTGCACCGAGCTGCTCTGATAGACACCTCACAATTCAGAACCAAGAGGCTCCACGCTCTCCTTCCTGTGTCCTTGGATTGTACTGCTCAGCGCTGGATTTTAAAAATTGTCCTTGGAACTGCTGAGTGGATTTCTATTAAAAACAATCATTGAGTGTATTTTGACTTGGGATTGGGATAGAAATTCCAACAATCTCTGAAAAGGCCCTAAACACGCTTCTGTCATTTTTTATGAGACACACTTATGCGCAACGGTATTCCCATGTTGATGATTAAAAGCCGAGATACCAATGATCAACTCTGAAAAACCTGGAAGACGGTCTACATCCTGCAGTATCAGAAATTCAACCAAAACCTGATTGCCATATAATTTGCTTTCATGTTCGATAAATGGTAAAATTACAAGTTTAACTAAAGAATTGTTTTGTTCTGATTAAAATGTTTAAACATTAAAATTAAAAAAGAGTGAAGGAAGGAGAAAGAAAAAGAGAGAGGAGAGGAAGAGAGAGAAAGAGGGCGAGAGAAGAGAGGGGCAGAGAGAGAGGACAGGAGAGGGGGGGGAGAGAAAAGAGGGAGAAAGAAGAGAGGAGAGGGAGAGAAAGAGAGAGAGAGAGAGAGAACAAGTGTCGCATGATACAGAGGCCCTGTGAGGTTTAGAAGTCTTCAGCTATCAGTTGTCTGCTTCTAACATTGGGCTCTGGGGATGGACTCGGGTCACAGGTTTCTGTGCCTTTCTGCAGTGGCCCTTGTTTTTCGTTTTGCTTATCTGTTCTTACTCTCTCTCCTGCTTACTATGTGACCCTCGTGCCTTCAGGCTTTGGCCTCTCATATTGTGGGATTACAGTTCCGACCCACTACACCGGGCCCAAGAATTGTTCTGAAATACTACTTCAGTTATTATCAGCAAATGCTTGACTCGTTTGCCTATTTTATACAGCTCTCAGGTGGTGCACAATTTCTCAGGGAAACGTGTCACCAGGAGCTGGTCCGCAGCTCGAGCCTCGTGACAACCCTCTGCAACACACCCCAAGCCTGGCCTAAAGACCAAAACCTGACAAGTTATGGCATGTGACATGCGGTCTCAGGCAGATGGGCTGGTTCAGAAAGGTCAGGTCACTGGGGATAAGAAGAGTGAAAGAAGGTGCGTTTGGCTTTCCCTGCCTTGCACATCCTGCCTCTCTCCTCCATGTTGCCCTGTGCAGGCGCTGGGGAAAATGTGAATATCGTCTCCCTCAGCCACCAGAAGGCTGAGGTCAGGTGCCACCAACCACTCCCAAACCATCCTGCGGGCCCTTCGCCTTCACGACTGTTGACATCCATTCACAGTGTACATGATGAGACATGGACACGGGCACTTTGTATATCTGAAAAGGGAAGTCACAGGTGAACTCCAAATACTTCAGGTGTGACAGACTACAAGTCAGCCTAAAAAGAGAAAAATAAAGCACTGGCACCATTTACCACGTTCCAGATGAACATGAAAGACGAACAAGGACTGCTGGAAGAAGGAACTGTCCCCGCCCACTTACAAACCAGAGCGGAGCAGAGCTGCGGGCTGGGAGCCAGGAGCGGTTGAGAATGACCACGCTTGACCCCAGTGTGGCCGAGAGGTGAGTTTTATTCCTAGTGGTTCCGGAGGCCAGATGTCCCGAGCACGGTGGCAGCTCTGCTGAGGGCGCGGATGCACCGTCACACGACACAGGGCATCGCATGCTGAAAGACCTCACCCAGGCCCGTCCCCTGCTCCTTATAAAGCCGCAAACGCCATCGTAGAGGACCCACGCTCACGGCAAGCCACGACCACCTGAAGGCTTTCCCCGGCACCGTCGGCGTGTGAATTTGGGGACTACACTTACAACACAGGAACTTATGGGGGGGCGGGACATTCAAGCCACAGCACATCTTCACTCTCTCCAAACTTGCTAGTAAATTCCCTGGGGATTAACAATGTGTCTTCTTTGTTCCTCTCTGAACCTCCAAAGTTTAGACCAATGCTGGATGCTACTGACCAGACAGCGAATTCCATGCAGCTCAGAACCCTCCAAACCGTTTTCTGCCAAGGCTTTCCCTGGCTTTTGTTTGCAATCACTTTTTTCCCCTTGCTTTTCCCCCCTTTTCCGAATTCTGCGTCCAGTGACACAGAGGACTGCAGAATGAAGGGTCTTTCATGCTCAGGGAATGTCACTGATGCAATATCAGTGTTTTGGGGTAGAAAGCCCAGCAAAATGCTTCTCAGGGGCAAAGCCCATTAGGTTCAGTGTCGTTCATTAGCGCAGCGTAGGAAGGAGTGGGAAGTAGTCTGCGACATGAACAAATACCCCCCTCGGGCACTTAATGCTCCCTTAAAACTTTAATGCACAGGGCTGGAGAGATGGCTCAGGGGTTAAGACTCTGTCTCGCAAGCAGAAGGTCCTGGGTTCCCATCCCAGGCGGAAAGGGCAACCACTGCACTTCCGCTCCTGGTGGGCGGAGCCTGGGAAGTCCCAGAGCCAAGCGAAAAGGAGATAGATTCCACAGGGACATACAGTGCCCTGTCTCTCTGTCTCTGTCTCTCTGTCTCTGTCTCTCTCTCTCTCTCTCTCACACACACACACACAAATAAGTGTTTTAAAAACTAAAATATTAAAAACCGCAATGCAGGATTGCCCATGCTGAAACATGTAACACAATCTGGGAGCCGCACTCTGGACAACCACCGTGTTCCTTACGCCGACAGTTTGGAAGCCTTGAACTCTTGGGTCAAAGGATGAAAAGCAAGGACCCGAGATTGATGCCACAGCTACACAGTTAAATCACAGCCTCTTAAATCTCTACTCGGAACTCTCTTCCCTGATAATCCAGGCAAGTCGAATCCCATGTCTATTTGCTCAAATCTGTTGCTCTGTTAACAGTAACTTTCAGCATTTAAAACTCTAGTAGCTACTGTCCTGGGCGGCTCCAGCGTTCTAGAAGGTGTCAGTGATCTGCAGGCATCATGGTTTACCAGTTTACAGGTAAATATTGGCCTTCGTCTCCCCAAGATGAACAGTGAGGAGGGACTGATGTCTAAGCACATGTCACGCAACACAATCACTGATGGCTCCTTATAGGCAGTGAAAATCTGTCATTTGCAAAGTGAGGGGCTATGTGTATGTCAGAGAACACTGTGTGTGTATCAGAGAGCACCGTGTGTGTCTGAGAGCACCGTGTGTGTGTCTGAGGGCACCGTGTGTGTGTCTGAGAGCACCGTGTGTGTGTCTGAGAACACTGTGTGTGTCTGAGAGCACTGTGTGTGTCTGAGAACACTGTGTGTGTGTCTGAGAGCACTGTGTGTGTCTGAGAGCACTGTGTGTGTCTGAGAGCACTGTGTGTGTCTGAGAACACCGTGTGTGTGTCTGAGAGCACCGTGTGTGTCTGAGAACACCGTGTGTGTGTCTGAGAGCACTGTGTGTGTGTCTGAGAACACTGTGTGTGTCTGAGAACACTGTGTGTGTCTGAGAGCACCGTGTGTGTATCAGGCACTGTGTGGGGGTGTATCAGAGAGCACTGCGTGAGTGAGCACTGTATGTGTGCGTGCCAGTGAGCACTGTATGTGTGCGTGAGTGAGCACTGTATGTGTGCGTGAGTGAGCACTGTATGTGTATCAGAGAGCACTGTATGTATCAGCGATCACTGTGTGTGAGTGAGCACTGTATGTGTGCGTGTCAGTGAGCACTGTATGTATGAGATCACTGTGTGTCAGCGAACACTATACGTGTGTGTGTCATCGAGCGCCATGTGTGCCTGTGGAGGCCTAAGGGTGACTCAGGAATCATCCCGGCTTTTCGCTTTGCTCTGGAGTTTCTCAACCTCTACCTTGAAGGGCTGGAAGTGTACTGCCGTCATTTCTGCCTAGCATTTTTTCACGGGATCTGAACTCAGGTCCTTCTGCTTGTGAAGCGAGAGGCTTAACCCCTGAGCCATCTGTCCAGCACTGGGGTTTTCTCTTCACTATTCCTCACTGTGGAGACTGCATGAAATTTCCTGACCTAGTGAACTACCTTTAATAATTGGCACATCCATAAAAGCCAGTGAAAACAAGAACTTTTTATAAAGCAAAAAGTTGCCCCCTTCCTC
Organism: Typhlomys cinereus; assembly: GCA_023101885.1. Lineage (NCBI taxonomy): Eukaryota > Metazoa > Chordata > Mammalia > Rodentia > Platacanthomyidae > Typhlomys > Typhlomys cinereus. Next base: position 74,297 of record JALPQD010001011.1, on the reverse strand, counting down.
CGAATCACCTAACATCAAGAGCACTCAGTATTTACAGGTCTTTGGTGTTCCCAAGCTGCTGAATCAAGCTCCACTGGGGTTCTGAGTCCGGATCCCTGAGGTGAAACATCCTTTAGGTTCCCAGATGCTTGAGAGGAATAACTAAGGTTAAGAACTCTTGCTACCCTAAAACCAGCCTTGTGCCTAAAGACATGTGGCTTGCAAGGGGCACAAGTGAACTAGGAAAACCCAGTCCCAGCTCCCATCTGGAATCTTCTACGGGACTCCAGCTGCCTTGACAGCTGTACTTGTGCCTGACTGGCTGGGTAGCCAACGCCCACTGGCCTCCAGCGACTGGCCCTCTGATCTGCAGGAAGGGATGAGGATGTGTCTCTCTCTTAAGAGTTTCTGTGAGGATTAAATAATATAACATTCGTTACATAATGCACTTAACGCAGTGCCTGGGATACGGCGAGTACTCATTAGCTAGGTTGCATAACGCACTGAAAAAGCGGGCCTATTTTAACTGGAGAGGATTTACTGAACCACTCCAATTACAACATGGACACGAAATCCGTGTTTAGCTTTGCAAAGCCAAGAGGACCTTAAAATCGGACTAAGTTTAAAGCCAGGCTGTCTAGTGTCTGCTTTCTCAGGGGTCATCTGCTTGTCACAAGTGCACCTCCAATAGTGTCCGTGCGCGTGGACCAGCGCGCAAGAGCTGGCCTGGTGGGCGCACACCGGTCTCCTAGGAGGCCCAGGAATCGCCGAGAAAACCACCTGTCCGTGATCGCGGGGATCTCCGCTGGGGGTTGAAAAAGTGCAGGGTGTCGCGGCAGGCCGGGGTGCACGACCACTCCTGCCCAGAGCCCTGGCCACAGCCAACGGCCTCCCGAGGCCTCCAGGCACAAACGATCGGGCTCCGCCACCAAAGCGCCGGGTCACTGGTTCCGAGGCAAACAACAGCTGGGCCCGGCTGCGCAGCTGGGTGGCCGTGGTGGTCTCCAGGGACCGGCTCGCCTCCCCCCACCTCGGAGGAACCTAAGATCGCCACGCCGTCCCGCGACCGACACGGTCCGGCCTACGGCGAGCTAAGGTTGACCCCGCAGCCTGCTTCCCAGCGGGTCAAAAGCAAAAGCAGGCGATCCCGGAAGGCCACGGCGGCGCCAGAAGGTTAAGGACCCTCTTGCCCCCGGCCTTCCCGGGTCGGAGCGCCTCCACCCCGCCACTGGCCAGCTGCCGGAAGTGCGTCCCCCGAGTCGCGGGGCATGCCGGGAGTTGTAGTCCAGTGGCTGCGCCGCGTTCATCCTCCTCGCCCCCCTCCCCCAGGGAGATTCTGTCCAAACAAGAGAACACCTTGGGGTGCAGGAAGACAGGGTGCTTTCTGCCGGGCGGGACCGACGCCCCTTTCCTTCCTCGGGTCGGCAAGGAGCGTTCTCCCCGCTCCCCGGTGGAAGGCGGACTACAGGTCCCGGCATGCTTCGCGGCGCCCCGGCCGCGCCCGGCCGCCGTCGTAGGTGCGGGCCGCATGAATGAAACGCCGCGCCTGAGGCCGGGACGGGCGCGGGCGGCCGGCGCGTTACCTGCGGGACGAGCCGGAGCGCGGGCCGCAGCGGCGCGCGCCCGCGGGAGGCCGGCGGAGGGGCGTCGGGACCGTTGCGCGCGCGGGGCGGCGGCGCGAGCGCGGGGGTTGCGGGGCGGCCCGCGGCGGGCGCGCGGGGCCGCGGACAGCAGCCGTGGCGGCCGCCGGGGACCGCCGGGGGCGGCGCCGCGCAGGGCCCCGGCCGCGGCCCGCGGACGACGCGCCGAGCGCGCCCCGCGACAACATGGCCTCCCTGATCCAGCGCATCGCCCGCCAGGCCTGCCTCACCTTCCAGGGCGGCCGCGGCGCGGCGGCGGCCGGCGAGGCGCCGCCGGCCCCCGGCTTCCCCGAGAACCTGAGCGAGCTGCGGCGCCTGCTGACCCAGGTGCGCGCCGAGGACCTGAACATCGCGCCGCGCCGGGCGGGCGCGCAGCCGCCGCCGCCCAGCCTGCCGCCCGTCACCTACATGCACATCTACGAGACGCCGGGCTTCAGCCTGGGCGTGTTCCTGCTCAAGAGCGGCACGTCCATCCCGCTGCACGACCACCCGGGCATGCACGGCATGCTCAAGGTGCTGTACGGCACGGTGCGCATCAGCTGCATGGACAAGCTGGAGGCGGCGGGCGGGCCGCGGGCGCGGGCGCCGCCGCCCGAGCAGCAGTTCGAGCCGCCGCTGAAGCCCCGGGAGCGGGAGGCCGTGCGGCCGGGCGTGCTGCGCTCCCGCGCCGAGTACACGGCGGCCAGCGGGCCGTGCGTGCTCACGCCGCAGCGGGACAACCTGCACCAGATCGACGCGGTGGACGGGCCCGCCGCCTTCCTGGACATCCTGGCGCCCCCCTACGACCCCGACGACGGCCGGGACTGCCACTACTACCGCGTGGTGGAGCCGGTCGGGCCCAAGGACGCCCCGGGCCCGCCGGGCGACCTGCCCCGCGACGTGTGGCTCCTGGAGACCCCGCAGGCCGACGACTTCTGGTGCGAGGGCGAGCCCTACCCCGGCCCCAAGGTGCTGCCTTGAGGCGGGCGGGCGGCGCCCGCGACCCCCGAGATACGCCCAGCTCTGATCGCCCATCGCCGTGGCCGCCCACCACCCACCATAAGGGCTCGCTCGCCGCTCTTCTCTCGCCTCCACCCGGCCCCGAGCCGCGGCGACGGATCTTGGGGGGCCCCGCGGCGGCGTTGCGCGCGCGCGGCAGCCTTGGGCAGCCGGGGCACGGGACGCCGGCCGCCACCGGGCACGGTCGTGGGGGTGGGGTGGGCGGGAGGCTGCGTTGCTTCCTGGTTCCTCGCCGCTGCCCCGGGGCTTTGGTTGCAGAGGTGACCGCAGGGGGCTGCGAAGGCTTCCATCCTAAGCCATAATGAAAATATTCTTCCTGTTTCCTGCTCTGTACGAAATACACTAAGTGGTTTTTCAGCCCCCTGTTTGGGTCAGTAGGATTTGTTTTGGACTCTTGTCCTGAAGACCTTTTGGCTCCTTAGAGTTTTAATTTATTATTGACTGTGCATGACTTTGAATTGTTTTTAGTTTAAGTTACTGGTTTAAAGGAAAAAAAAACCCTAGGTTTCAAAAAAGCTGTTTTTACAGCAAGCAGACCTGCTAATTCCTGTGAAAGATGAAGTCCTTTTTTTCAGAGTAGGGGGCTCACCCTCAAAACATAGCTATCTATGCACGTGGAGGACAAGATTTGTCCCCTTCCCTGGCCAGGTAACCACCACTAAAGAAGTTCGCACCTGGGCATCTTGTGGAAATGGGGCCCGTAGAACTTAGCTTCTCCCGGGAGAAGATCTGCCCATTGCACAGGTCTCTAATGCAGAGACGGTTTTCTCCTCAAATGACCCTTTTTTCTTGTTTCAGTGGTAATTATGTATTCTCTAACCAGAAGATTCAGAAGAACTGAATCGATTATGCTTCCAAATAACTGAATGTAAGACTCCTGGCCACCTGCAGTTCCACGCTCCTCGGTCCTGCCAGAGTCTCTGTGGTTCTAGCTGTGCTGCCGGGCTCCTCCAGTGAGAGTGGAAAGGGCCTCGAGCCCTAACAGGCGGGAGGGCTGAGGGGAGCTCACTGGGTAGAACGTTGACCAAGCCCCGGCTAGGCCAGGCCAGGCCCAGGGTGCAGGCTGTGGCCACGGCGTTAGGCGTCAGTCCTGGCTACACAATGAATTTAAAGCTAGCCTGGGGTATAGGAGACGCTGTCCTTGAAAAGGAAGCGCATACACCTGTGTAGGATTTCAATGGGAAGAACATACGTGTGTATGTATGCGTGTATCTCGGCTGGAGGCCTGAGAGTCAATGTCTGTTCTGATGTCTAATTCTACCTGTGACGGGCTGAGCGACTTCACGGTTACAGACGCAGGCACCCCTTCACCTTCCCCCCTGTGGAGCACGCTCTCCTCTACTGTTTGTCGCTTCCTTTCTTCACACACCTTTTCATGAAGACAGACTGTGGAAACAAACGTGATAAGATGTGCTGGGCGGTCTTCTCAGCCCTCCCCACTGATGCGGCCTGTGCCAACAGACTCCTCATGCCTGTGGTAGAGATTTGCTGTGGCTGGTGGACCGAGTGTGGGGGCCCCACAGGGAAGCGGCTTGTGACTCGCTGCGCCAGGCTGCACAGACCCAAGTGCATTTGTTCTCAGGGGTTAAAGTCCTACGAAAAGCAAATTATTAGTAAATATTTTGAGGTTTTTGTTTTGTTTTGTCTTTTTAGCAAAAAAAAAAAAAAAAAAGAAACTCAGTGAGCCACACAGAAGCCACTGAATCTGCCACAGGCAGAAGACAGGCACGTGCGGTTGCCCAGATGCCCGACTCCCCACTGTGCTGGCTTCCCGAAGCCTTGGGTCAGTTGAGAACAGCTGTTCTGTCACACCTGAAAACCCAGATAGCAAATGATGATTTTTAAAAAGTTTTATTTTTTTTTTCATAGTATAGCCATGGATGTGTGTGGTTCTCAGCCAGGGGCATTTTTTGAAATTATTTTGTAGCAAAAAGTTGATTCATTCGCAAAGATTGTTGAGAGTAATGTGTTTATTACCATATAGTCCGGAGTACATTCAACTAGCTGTAGAAACTTGTTCTGGAGCTAGGATAGTAGTAGAAGAATTGTTATGAGGGACTTCATTGGAAGAAGAAGAGGGGGGAAGAAGTTGGGTTCTTAAAGTTCTTTATTACAAGCAGTTTGGATGAAAAAAAAAAAAAACAACCTAAGGTGCTTTTCAAAAGAATAACTGAAATTGTTCTGGTCTAAAATAGCAATACTGTGTTTCTTTTCAGTCAGAACAGTGAAAGTTTTGTTTCACTGATGAGTAAGTCCACGGTGACACGTGTAATCTGATGAGCCACTGTGCAAAAAACCTGCAGAAAGTGCTCGCTCTCCTGTCCATAAACTGTTGATTGTAACTGTGCCACGGTTGTTTCTCCAGCGTCCTGCAATGTAGATTGTGTCTTAGCAACTGTGGGGTGAAAGCTAGCTGCGCCTCTGATCAGGGAAGACCAATGAGCACAATGGTATTACTCGCTGAACTTTTCTGTGGAATAATAAACGCAATAATGGCCGCTCACGAATGAGAAGTTGTCTGTGTAACTGCTTCCGAAGCCGTGAGGCTCCATAGCTATCCCCGTGCAGAATTTCATGTCACCCCCTATGGCCTTGAGAATTGATGGACTCCGAATACCAGATGCTGTTTATTAACGCGGAGCACAATTTAAGCTACCCTGCTCTTGTGACACGTGACGCGCCGCAGGTCTCGGGTCTGCAGGCATTCTGACGTGACTAGCTCTGGTCTCAGCAAGGACTGTGCAATGCCTGTTACAGATGGTTCTGCAAGCGGGCCCTTGCTCTCCTGTCTGGTGGAGAAGCACGTGCCCACACTTAGCCACACAGACCCCTGCCCCTAGCCCACTGCTATGAGCTGTTCCCAGGATGCCCGGTCCTCAGCCACGGCGCATGCAGTGCTGTGCAAAACCAAAGGTGTGTTTAAAGCGCTTAGAAACATGGCTGCACAACAGAGAAAGGAAACTGCTTAATCACCATGGCTACATTTTGATTGTTAGATGGTCACATTCTGTACCCTGAGATTATATTAGACCAGAAGGCAATGGCTTACAGATTTCTAAAAGGCCAAGAAATGGTATAAACTTAAAATTAGTGTATTTCCTTGAGAGTTGATTTTTGAAACGAGGACTAAAAACACATCTGAAAGTAGTTAATGTCTAATTGCACTGTTTTGCTATAGCAGGGAAAAAAAAAACTGCTTTTGTATTTAGCCTAAAGAAAATAAGCTAAAACAAAGAAAGTTACTTTGAACAGTAAACAAATAACGTCCTCTTGAGTTTTTTTTTTTTTTTTTCCTTAGGTATCTTGATCCTTACACAGATTAAACTGTTGGAAACGGTTCAGTAGTTGAAGCAATCCTTGTACAGTAGGGAGACAGGTGGGACGTGGCACGTGCACATGTGTGGCTCACGCTTTCAGAAGTGAGTTCTTTGCTTCCGTCACTGGAGCCCAGCGATCTGATTCAGGTTGTCTGGTTTAAAGAGGGCGTCTTTTGTCTTAGGCTTATCAGCAGTTGGGACAATAAAGTTAATCTTTATGAGCCCCTGAGAACCTTAATTAGTCGACCTGTTGGTGATAGAAATTGAACCATCTCAGAAGCATTAGGAATCTTGAAGGACTTGACTCTCCATAGATCTTAAAAAAATATATTAAGTAGCTGGACATCTGAATAGACTCTTCCACAAAGTCCAGGTGAGCGAAGAAGCTAGCTATTCTATGCCAGGCTCTTGAGCCAATTTTAAAAACTGTCTGAAAAGTGGCCAGAAGGTTTTCATGAGAAGGAAATCTATTACAGGCCCCTGGTGACATGTAGAAGTCACAGCCGCGGGCTTGGTTCTGAGCAGAGATACAGGTGTGCTCTTCCCTTGGCTCCTCGGTGAGGGAAAGTATGTGTGAAAGCACCAAAATGTCTCCGGTCCAATTCTTTCAATGATTAGTCTATTATTGCATTATAAAAATAGGTTATCTTGATTGAAGATAACAGATTTTAGGATGATGATTATATGTTGTCCAAACATTGGGTGTGGTGTCTCTTTTGTGAAATTTTAGTGGAAGTATTTGTTTTAAAAAAATTATCAAAATTCGGCATTCTTTTGTACTTAACAAAATGTGGTGTCCACGATACATGCTTATAGCCGGAAAATAAGAATCTAATGGGATCTCACAAGTTAATAAACAAACAAACAAATCTGAAACCCAAGTTTTGAAATCTCTATTTCTGGAAAGAAATGTTTTATACCTTTGGAACACAGAGCAAGGGGTGCAGTTAAGGGTCAGTTACCTCCCATGAATCAAATTTCAAATTCCAGTGCTGTTAGGGGCAAAATGTGTGACCACCACTATGAATATCTAAAGTCCTTGTGGTTAAAGGTAACTAACCTTCTTTTTAGCTAATTTAGGCTGAATACAAAAGCAGCTTTTTTTTTCTGTTCCATATAGGGGCATCTTATTAACAAGGAGCTATGGACAGATAAAGGAATTTTCACTTGTAGCTGGACATCGAGGTGTTCTTGTGCTGGTACAAGAAGCAGTCAATTTGAGATGATATTCAAGTCCAGATTTCGGAGTACCTTCATAGAAACATGAATGCACAGACTGATATTTTGGTGATTCTGTTTGTCTAAGCACAATGCTTCCAGTGAAATGAATCTTATTGTGGGTTGTTTTTTGTTTGGTTGCATTTTTTTGTTTGTTGGTTGGTCTGTTTTTTTTTTTTTTTCTTCAAACCATTATATTGCAAACTGGCATTCTCCTAGTCTACGAAGCTAAAGGTGTTTTGACATCCGTCACGTTCTGGAACCAATACGCCCATGGCAGGCGGACAAAGGAGCCCCCCAAATAACAGCCTTAGGCTGAGAGGTGGGACAGGTTGGACAAACCCCCAGAACTTCTGAAGCCACCCATGGGTGTTGACCTGGGCCTCAACGGCTGTGTGCGATCAGAGGGGGTTTTCTGTGGTCATGAACACAATCCTAGAAACCCCAAAGTTGTTTCCAGCTTGACCACTCCCCACAAAGCCACATCTCAGCTCAGCTGCAGACCCTGGTCAGGGCTCCAAGAGCAGCCGATGGGGGGTGGTGTCCAAGTGGCCCCTTGTTCACTATTTATTTTCTGGAGCCCACTCAGGAAGCAGAGCGAGGCTAGAGGCTGTTAACAGGAGCAATGAGTCAAAACACCTCCCACTTTCACACTAATTCACTGGGGAAATCCCCAGACCCTGGTGTTGGGTTATGAATGGAGGAGTGAATGGGTTGGTATCCACGAGCCAATAGGAAACTCAGGTTCTGTGTTGGTCCAAACCCTGTCCTTAATACCCCTTGTTCATAGTTCACGGGCGTCGAATGCCTTGCCTCAACTCCATAAGCATTACATGAAGGAATTCTGCAGCAAAAATATTGTTGAAAAGTATTTATTTACACTATAGTCATAAACCATCCATCATCTGAATTTCAGTTAGTGGTTTTACGTTAGAATAGATCATTTATTTGTCCACAACTATTAATAACTAATAACCAAACAAATCGGCTGTGGGAACATTATATACACTTATCTGAAATCCAACTACAAAGGTAACAGTTTTAAGTCACAAAACAGAGCATACAAAAATATACTTTCTAAAAAAATTCCAAATATTAATAGGCAGAAATATACAGCCATACTTAACCCAGGGAGTGATTTTTTTTCCCATAGTAAGGCATTCACATGCAGACCAATAGCATTGTCCACATCACACAAGGCACCAGACACCTCCAACACAACTGCAGGCATGCATCCTAGTCTCAGAGAATCTATGTACATCCCCCTTAAATAAATTAGCCTCTGACTCACTGTAAATGCTTCACGTTTTTCCCCAAAGGTTCAGAACTTGGAGAACAGTGCACATCGACAATGCACCAAAGCTGCGTGGAAATGCACTGCAAGAACAGTGGTCTTTATGTTTCTCAAGAAAACAAGCCATATTGCTTTGTCCCTCCACATTGCACTTCCATTCTCTGAGTTTATAGTACATATTGCTTAAAGGGTTGAGAAGCCTAAATCAGCCTCCATTCACTGTTCTAGGGCCACGGAAGGTGGGGGGAAGGCCATGCTCCTACTCACTGAACAGTGCTCCCCAATCAGTCCCAATAAAGTGCACATCGACTTTTGCTTGTGTGTTTGTCGACCCCCAAAAGGGATCAGCACCTCCCAACCTACTGCAGAAAAAGTCTGGGGTCGACTCTGACATGCAGAACCAGAATAAAGAGAAGGGGCTTCAAATCCAGTCAGGCGGCCCTGTGCGGCCGGATCAGAACTCAGCCCCGTAGGCCTGGGGCTTCACCCGACTCTCTTCTGAGCACCCCTTCCCCACCCCCATCTGTCTGGATCAAATCCTCTAAGAGAAAGTAAAATGGTCTAACGTGCAGGAAGGGCCTGCTTCTAAGGAAAGGGGGCAGGGCCGGGCTCCACCGAGGTCACAGGGAGAAGCAGGGAAGGGCGGTAGTGTTTGCAGAAGAAGCGGTGTGGTCCGCCCGAGCTTCATCTCAGGGCGTCCGGGTCCGAGAGGTGCAGGAGGCCAGCGGACCCCCGCCGATGGAGCTGCTACCGCACAGGCCGCCCCCAGCCTGGGCGCCCCCGGGGCCGGAGGTCGAGGAGGGCTGCACGGAGGAGGCCGAGGGGGCGCTGCCCTTCCGCTCCTTCTGGCGCAGGTGGATCTTGGTGTGACGCTTCCTCTCGTCACTCCTGGCGAACTTGCGGCCGCAGTAGTCACAGGCGAAGGGCTTCTCCCCGGTGTGCGTGCGGATGTGAGTGGTCAGGTGGTCGCTTCGGCTGAAGTTGCGCATGCAGATCCGACACTGAAAGGGTTTATGGCCCGTGTGGATTCGGATGTGCCTGGTCAGCTCGTCGGAGCGCGAGAAGCGCCGATCGCAGCCTTCTGCGGGGCACGGGTAGGGCCTCTCGTGCACCGGCGTCTTGCTGGGTCTGTTGGGGTACTTGCGGGGTCTCAGGATGGGCCGCAGGGGCAGGTGGTGCGGGTTGTAGGCAGCGGCAGAGACTGCTGCGGCGCTGCTCCCGGGCAGCCTGGGTCCCTCGTTACCTCCGCTGGCGCCTGAGCCTGTGACCCCAGCACTGGGTCCCCCGAGGGTAAAGTTACGGATGGTAGACAGTGGAGTGAGTGGAGGGGGGACCCTCAGAGAGTCCAGAGGGCAGGGGAATGGCTTGCGGTCAGGCCCAGCAGTCCCGTGTGGGTCTCTCTGGCACGGAGATTGGAAGAATCCAGGGTAGTCGGGGATCATCGGGATGAGCCCCGGGTCCATGGCTGGCTTGGGGGAGGGGTAGGAAGGAGGTGGCTGGTAGGCCAGAGAGGAGGTGGACGTGGTGGGCGGCGACAGGAACGCAGAGGGGTCCTGGTACAGGTCTCCCGCGCAGCCAGTGTAAGGTGGAGGCGGCGGTGGAGAGTAGAGATGGTCCAGTTCAGACTGGCCTTGGGACATGGCGCACACACCCAGGGGTCCTGCCAGTGGGTTGGGAGAGGCAGCGGTGGCGCTGGCTGAGGCTGTGGTCGAAGTTGGGGGGGTGACCCCCTGCAGGATGCCTGCACTCACGATATTGATGATGCCTTCTGGGTAGCAGCTGGCACCGGGGTACTGGGGGTCAATGGAGAACTTGCCCATGTAAGTGAAGGTCTGGTTTCGGGGCGCAGAGATGGGAGCAAAGCTGCTAGGATACGGGAGATCCAAGGGCCTCTTCTCAGCGTTCATGTCAATGTTGATCATGCCATCTGCGGAGGGGAAAGCAGAAGGGGGGTGGAGCGATGAGAAGAGAGCCAAGATTCAATTCTCACCCCCCCCTCCTGGGGCTCTTCCAACCCCCAAATCCCAGAACCCTCCAACTGGGCCGGAATCTAACAGGTGGGGAACCTAGAGATAGTAAGAGACCAGCCAGAATTCGGGACTCAAAAAACTACCTCCAAGAGAGAGGGTAAGCTCCTCCCCTTCTCCCCTTACCCCCAGCCATTTGTGACTCTAGTCCCCAATAAAAACACCCAATAATAGCAACAATATTAAAATTTTCCCCATCTGCCTGCAACTTCTCTCCCACTCCTTTGCCTGGTGGTCCCATCGCTGGGGCACCGATACGGTCACTACCCAAGAGCGGACCAACCTCAGTCAGTGTGGGGAAAAGTGCCAGCCGAGGGAGAGGGGAACCCCCAGAAGGGTGGGTGGGTGATATTCCCTCCGCTCGGCATTCCCGGTGACTTCTTTACCTCCCTCTCCCGCTGCGCTCTATCGGAGGATGATGGCGGGGGCGGCGGGAGGAAGGATCTAGGTTTCCCTTCCCTTCCTACGTTCTCTGCCTGGCCGGGCAACTCCGCGTCTCCGCCCCAGCCCAAAGCCAACAGCCGCTGGGATTCGACTAAAGCGCGGGGGGCGCGGGAGACGGCTTTGCCTAGCATCTCTAAGGAAACCCGCTGCGGTGCCCCCGCGGACCTCCCCCTGCAGTCCGGGGGCCGCCTGGCGCTGGAGCTCGCCCTCCTCCGCCACCTCCCTTCCAGATCCCCGAGTTTCTTGCAAACCCCCTCCGCCCGGCGGGCGGCACGCAGGTGGAGACGCGTCTCCAAGCCGCGCCAGAGCATCGCGCTTCGGGATCCTCCGGGAGAAGGCTCAGCCCGGGGCTCGCAGCCGGCGCGCTTCCTAGGCGCTCCTCGGCCGCTCGCCTCTCCAGACGCTCCGCTCGTCCCCGCGAGCCCCGAACTTTACCGTCACTTTACCTACCCCTGCCCCAGAAGCGGAGAGGCCCTAGTGAGACCGATCGAAGGACCCGCGCCAGCCCCGGAGACCAGAAGCGAAGCCTCTCCCCCTCTAACCCCTGCGCCCAGCCGGAGCGGAGCGGGCTAGGCGCGCCCTGGGCGCACACACGCCGGACCGTCCTGGGGACCCAGGGACATCTGTCAGCGCGCACACTATCTCCGAGCGCCCGGGTCCCTGTTCTCGCTTCCAAGCCAGTGTGGCCAAGCGCTGCCCATCCACCTGAAGTCCTCATCCCCTCCCGCACCTCCACCAGCTTCTAAAAGAACATTTGGCTTACCTCCGGCCACTCCGTTCATCTGGTCAAAAGGGCCTCCCAGTTCAGCATTGGGGAAGATGGTCACCGACGGGGTGGCGAGGTCCTCCACCGGGTAGATGCCTTCAGGCAGCTGGTGCATAAAACCACTGAGAGTTACTGGGATTTTGTCTACGGCCTTGGCGGTCATCATTTGCTCCTCGCACAACCTGGAGACCCAACTCCCTTGCTACCTGAAGTCCCAAAGAAGCCGTTTTGGAGAAGGGTTGGACTGAGCCCCGGTTGGTATCTCCTTTTGCCCTCCACACTTAGAAACGACCACCAACCAAAAAATAAAATAAAATTTAAATTGAAAAAAATCCAACAGAAATAAAAACTAGCAAACAAGTTGTTGGCTTCTTAAGAAAAATGACTGTTTGCCACTGACTCCCGCCTGCCCGTGATCCGGCTGTTGGGAAGCCAGGAGTTGCTGGTGTAGTGTTATTATAACAGTCAGTGTGTCCCCAAGCCGAGGTATTAATCAGTTGCCGCTCTCTCAGACGGAAAGTGTTAGGCTCCAAGTATTTATGGGCAGGTCTTCAATACCCGTGACGTCGCTGCCCATATATGGACTGAGGAACAGGGCTGGGCCAGGCGGTTTTTGCCGTCACATGGCCAATTTGCATACGGGTTCGGCCGAGCGGGCTCCGCCGGGCTCGCAGCGACCGGTTCGCAGCCGCCGGCACAGCGCATTGGGGTCTCTGGCACAGGGCGGGAGCCCAAGCCAGACGAGGGGCTGCAGGGATCTGCAAGGACGGGGCGATCGCCGACCCCCGCTAGGGTCGCGGCGGGCGAGCGCGCGGGCTGGAGGATCTCGGCTCAGTCTCCTGGGGCGGGGAGGGATTCCGGTTCCCCGGAACTTTCCACAAAAGGCGAAGATCCGGTGCCGGCGACTCCGCCTCCCCAGCCCTTGTTTGGGAGCCATTCCGGAAAATTAAACTTCGGAAAGAAACCGAGCCGAGCCGAGACACTACAGTCAAACCCCTCCTTCACTTTCTTGGCAGCTCAAAACCGCAAGCAAAAAGAGGCAGAGAGAGAGAAAAAAAGAAGAAGAAAGAAGAAAAAAAAAGCTACCCGCATTCACGGAAGCTGACTGCTTTTTTCTGAATTACTTGGTGGAAAGAAGTGGCTGTTGATAAGAGTGAATGCGGTATTGCTTTTTTGGAAAGTCTGTTCTATTTATACAAGAGCGAAAACGGAACAGGTTGGGGATGTTTGTTTGTTTAAGTATTTTGGGCACCTTGGGGCTGAAGTGTGTATGGGGGGGGTCGATTCAGGAAAAGAGAATTGCTTGAGAGCGATCGTCGCCCGCGACTCCCCCTTCCTTGGCCCGCGCGCTCCCCGCCCCCCTCCAGCTGCTGCGCGGAGCGGGCATCCTTCCCCGCGTGTCTGGGCGGTCGGGGATGCGTGGGGGCGACCAGATGGAGGCTTGGACACTCACCCTGCCCGCCATGCACACGCGCGCGCGCACACACATACACACACACACACTCGCTCCACTTCCGCTACACACTCCCTCCTCCGCTGCCCTCTTACACGCCCACTCACACACCTTACGCTACACACACACACACCTCCCGCTGACAGCGCGTCGGCACACCCGCCTAGCCAACGGGGTCTCCAGGCGGCCAGACAGGACATACTACGAAGACGGGGGGGGGGTTTCTCCATCGCAACCGCCACAGCCCCCCCACATCCTGACTCCGCGACTACACTATCAGGGGACGCGCCCAATCCGCGCCCGAACCCAGCTCCGCGATAATCTCCCTCACTAAAAGCCACACTGGTGAGGTGCAAGACCCGAGGTGACCATAAACCACGTCCTCCGCCCCTCCCTCCACCCAGTTTTGAGTCGCCATCACCCCCACATGTATTTCCCTTCGGGTGTTCAAAAAAGAAAAAGCTGGGCGCGGTAGAAACCCTTCGGCTAAATTTCCAAAACTTTTCAGACACCTGGACCGCGGCGCGTCTGGATCTCTGGACACACGGCTCGGACCTCCCAGCGCGTCCAGCCCGCACGCACCCCGGATGCTCTGGGCGGGGTCCCAGGTCCCCCAGCATCCGCGCTCCAGCGCCTGCCTAGCCTGCGATCGTGGCTGCGGGGCCGCGAACATCTCCCTGCCCATTCCCCGCGCCACAGGCGGGCAGAGGAAGGATGGCGCGCGGGAGCAGCCCCGCCGGCGCCGCTCGTTCGCGTTCCGGCCCCCTTCCCCGAGCCGCGTCAGCCTGGAGGGGACCGGGGCGGGCAGGAGCCACGGCGCCACGCCGTGGAGGGAGCCGGCGCTGCAGGCACTCTCCCGCCGCTCACCTGCCGCGGCCTCGGCCTGAGCGCGCCCGCTCCCTGCCGGAGCCGGCGTACCGCGATCTGCGGACCCGGGGGTGGGGGTGGGGGGCACCCGGCAGTCGCCTCCGCTCCCAAAGTCCCGCAGCGCTTCTCCTTCGCCAGCCGCGCAAGTTGGTGGCCACCACCTTAACTCTGATCAGAGACCCCAAATCTAATTGGGAGAGTTTCCCCATTGCGCTCTGTGAGCGCTCCTTTCCAACTGGGAGATGAAAATAAAAATAGTAATAATAAAAAGAAATCGCAGCAATGTTAATACTTTTGGAGGCATCCCACCCTTCTAGAAAAAAACGAGAAAAGTCCGTTTTTTGAAGAAAAAGGAAAAAGAAAGCTGCGCTCTTACCACGTGCGCCAGCCCGCTCCGCCTGCGCTCCGGCCGGTCCCGCGGCCCCCGCGCTGACCACGGGCAAGACGACGCCTCGGAGGGGAGCCCAACTCTCATCTCCAGCCCTGAATCGGAAAGAAGAGGGGGGGCGGGAGTGGAGTTATGCAAATGGAGATGTGGGGCTCGGGTTACGGCCCCCCGTCAGCGCCAGAGGTGAGGCACCCACCGGCGGCAGGCGCGGGCCGGGCTTGCGCCTCGCTTCTGTCGGTGCACGTGGGCGGGCGGGCGGGCGAATTGCGGCAGCCGCCCCTCCGCGGACGCCGCCACCCACCCCGCGGGCTACCGCCGCGCGCCGCCCCGAGGGGGAGCTCCGGGACGGGGTGAGAGAACCCCGAGAGCCGGGCGCCCAGCATGGGGCGCCCCAAGGGGGTGAGATCCGGTGTGCGGATAAGCGCGGTCCACCACTCTTCGCCGAGAAGGTAAGACGGGGAGGTGACCCCACCCGACCGAGGAGTCTGGAAAGCCAAGACACGGAGCCTCTGGATTTGGAGCTTTCCAAGAACTCGCCCCTCCCCGAGAGCTTCCCCGAGTCTAGCTGGTGGAGAGTCACCCGGGGTGCCCGAGGGGGGAGGGACAATCAGAAGCTGCTGGAGGCCTTGAAGTGCTCCAGGTGCCCGGGGCGGTCAAGAGGTCCTACCTGAACCTCTGGCGCGAAACGGGTCAGTAGATACTTCCTCTAGCTTTTCTCTTTTCGTCCCCCCCTCCCCCCTTTAAGAGTGTGTCTTTAAGTACAAACCCTCGAATAGGAATAGCTTAGATCATGGAGCGAAGTCAAAGAGCACGCATAGCAAAAGCCAGCCCCACCGCGGCTAGGTGAGTTCGGAAAGCTAGAGCCACTTGCCTCTAGTCTCGCAGCTGGTGAACCCTGTCGAGTTCAAACTTGCTACCGGGTCCTCTGGATTCGAATGTCTTGCCTGGGTCGCCACAGGGTACCGCTCAGAAGCGCTGTTCTTGGAGGACTGGAAGCGCCTGGCTTAGCCCACCTTCCCTAGTTCTTAGTCCAGGGAAGTCGGGATCAAGAACTCCAGGAGTCCAAAGGCCTGTGGCCCGGCAGGGGGACAGGACAGCTGGACGCTGAGCTTGAGAACTGTAAGCCTGTGTCGCGAAAGGAATGACCAGCTTGGCTCAAGTCCAACACACTCATGGTGCAGTCATAAGAGAAGCCAACCCCGCGGTACCCTTCCTGGGCCGAGGAGACAGGTAGGGGCAGAAGACCAGGGAAGGGAGCAGGTGGAAAGGGATCGTGGGCGTGGAATACAGAGATGAGCCATTTGAACTTCTTATGTTTTGATTTTTTAAAAAACACACAATAAATAAACAAAAAATAATCAGAGTTGTGGAAATGCACACGTAAATGGGACACTCCAAGATGCACCAAGAGTTAAGCAAATTGCTTTCAAGTTTCTAATTTACTCTGCCGGGAGTTCCAGACTCTGCTGTTGGGGTGAGGACTGCAGAAGACGCTGGCAGGCCCGGCTGTCTCCTACCAGGGTAGAATGCAGCCTTTTTTCCAGTCTTGCAGGTCTCGTTCTTGATGTAACAGGTCCACAGTCAGTCAGAAGGCGTGTTGCAATTAATTTCACATCTATGTTTTGATGTGCTAAGAAACGTGTTTGCACATCTGCATCCGTGCTGCTTTCTGTCCTGTGGTTTTCCCTGGCTTCTGACTGCTGGTGGAGTGACCAATGAAGGAGGGACATTCCCCCTTCAGTGTGGGCATGTATGAGCAGCAGATCCCTAACTGAAACCGTCCCTATAGCTTCCTTTGAAAACCAGGCCGGTGCCGATTCTACCAAACCATCTTAGAAGTTCATCTGCGTTCCGAGAAAACTCAGCATCTCCCTAGAAACCTCAGGGAACCCAGAGGCTATAAGCCTAGTCCAGGTCGCACCCTTCACAATAGCCAAGACTGAGCAAAGCTTGTGCCAGTCTCGCATGCCACTGGCTTCAATACACTGCATAGAGGACCCTCCAAGTTCACTGGGTAGGTGGCAATTTCCTCAACATTTCCCACATCTTAATCACGGCATCAAACGCCAGGGAGACCCCCAGAGAGACCCCCGTGGCTACAGCCAGGTCTGTTTCCCACTGCCATGGAGCCAGATCATCAGAGGCCGTGTCTGAGCTCAGCGAATGAGCGAGGGGCGGAAGAAGACCCTGCAAAGGTGTGAAGGTCAGGCAAGGGCTATAGGGACCATCCGTGGAGAGATCACTCCAGAGAGAAAGGGCAGGCACAGGAGGCCCCAAGGTGGGAGAAAGCAAAGTGGAATAGAGAAGGAGCGGTGCAGTAGACCCTCCCCCTCCGATTGCTTTGCAGACGCTGATGCCCAAGCCTGTGGGCATGGGCAGCCTGTTGAGGTCCACTCTGTGGGCATGGGCAGCCTGTTGAGGTCCACTCCAGAGAGGCAACTCTTTTTTTTTTTTTTTCTTCAAATGTCTGTCTAATGACAGTGGTAAATAATTATTTTACATTTGAGGGCTAGTTTTTCTTACTACTTACCTTCTGCAAGCAAATAACGTGCCAACAAGGTTTCATCACTGCCACAGTCTCAGTGAAATGCATTGTTTGTCATTCAATTTCTCAGTGAGAAAATGACAGACAGTGGGAATTTTGTCCCAGTTAAGCGCGAGGGTTTGCCATGCAGTAGAAACACTGCTTGTCAAGTCTATGGTCACTTTATCATCACTGACCAAAAAGAAAACATAAATCATTGCACTTCTTATGATTGTTTAAAACAATGCATATTTCAATGTGGGGGCGGTCTGACAGTTCGTCATTCTGGTTATTAAGGCTTGAAGTAAAATCCCCACTCCACACTATATCTGTTTGTGATTTTACTTGTGTTAGCCTTTCCGCTCATACCTTATCTGTGATCTCGGGAGTGCTCCCAACCTGGGAGCCATGATTGTTTCTGTCATATGTCACTAGCCAGGCTTCTAATTGCCAGGTTACAGGAAGTGATTCTCCCAAGTAAACAAGAATGAACACTTTGTTTTCTAGTTTTCAAAAGGCAAGGTTTAGACAAGGCAGAGCTTCTGTGTTAGAATTAGTTGTTTCATAGCATTTGAATTCAAACAGGCATTTCCTGTTTGTATTTCCTAGCTTCTCTGCACCTCAATTTCCTCATCTGAAAAGTGGATGAAGTCACTATATAGCTGTCTGACGATGATACGCTAAGGCGACACTGACTATCCCGCAATTGCTAGCTAGTCAGTTATTTCCAGCACGGAATGCTCTGCGCCAGGTGCCACGGGGTGGCTCTCGGTTCTTATTCCTCGTGATTCCTCGTGACCATCTTGAAAAGCATGCATAAGACTTAGAGCAACTCACAGCAAGTAAAAGCAGCTGTTCTTCAGATATTGACATAGTCAGGGTGTTTTGCCCAAACTCCGTGTTCCAGTTTCCAGGAATAAACGATAACATTTCTGAGAAGGTTTGGGTTTGGGTAGAGGAGAAAAGGGAATCTCTAAGGTGTCAGTCATTGGTATGCCTTTAAAACAAACCATACCGTTGTGGAAAGACTTCTTTTTCCCAGGTAGATCGAAATGTCTAACTACTGCCCTGTCCTTCCTCCAGGGAAACACTTGGGAGATACAGACAGGTACTGACCATTGACGAGTTGGCCAGTGATGAACTGTCATCTCAGGGATGGGAATTCAGAAGGAAGATCCCAAGTTTCAAGCCAGCCTGAGTTTCACAGGGCACGAAGTCCTAGCCAGAAGCAGACTTACTTGCCTTTTGTGATATGCTTACATATAGTCTAAATCATCGCTATTTTAAAAAGTTGTGTCAGTCTCTTGGGCTCAAAGTCCACCTGCTCCCATATTCCCAGCAAGCAGAGCTCCAGACGGGAGCACAGTGACGTCCCAGGAATTAAGAGGGAAGGAAGCCAGGCTCGTCCGAAGCTCCTGCGCTCCGCTCAGCAGGTAACTCGTAGGGTCTCTGTGTGCCCCAGGCCGGCTATGTTAGTTTCTCTGGGAGATGTCTTCTTTCATAGCAAGGGAAGTCTTTCTCACATCTCGTTGTCCCCATCACCCCATCAGTGATAAAGTGATGAAGGAGGTGCTCAGATTTCCCATGGGCATGGATGGGATTTAAAGCTGCTCCATTCTGAGCTGCCGACGGAGCAGTATACGGAGCGCTGCTGTGAAGTGGCCAGCAGCAGGACGGGCCGGGTCTGCGCAGAAGCCCTGCCTAAGCCGTTACCGTTTTCCTGCTTCTTCCCCCACCTGATAACATGTCATGGATACAGGGCGAGGCAAGACACCCACAAAATGCAAAGAACAGGGATCCCAGAGACCTCCTGGCGCCCCTCCTCTGCTTGGGCGGTGGCATTCTGAGGGACCAACCGTTACCGCAGGTAGGAACCAGCTACACTCATGGCACGGCAGCCGAGCGTGGCAGCCAGGCGCCTCTTGCCATTTGCCATGCCACTCCCAATTAGATGCACAAAGAGACGCGTGTCTCTCCAGCCTTCCAGCACGCAACCTAGCAGCCCCAAGGCCACCGCATTTAGATACCTTTGAGTCTTCGCTATTGCAAATGAGGCTAGCGGGAAAGAAGACGACACAGAGGGAGAATGCAGGAACCGAGCACTGAGTGCGAAACCGGGTCATGTGCAAAGCATTGGGTTCGGAACTGGGCTCAGCGGCCTCGTGAACATAATAATCGTGTTCCCGGTGATAACAGTGTTTTCGTGTACCAAGCACTGCAGAGCAAGCACCAGGCAGCCTGTCTGGTCTTTCTTATTTTGTTGTTCTACCATCCTCTTACAAACAGATGTCATTCTTTCAGCTTTAAAGATGAGGAAACCCAGTTGCTAAAGTCCGCCTGCCTGTTGTAATTCAGTGGAAGTGCCAGGATGTGACCCAAGCCATCGGCCTCCCCGCTTGCACTCCCAGCACCTACCCCGCCCCAGCCTGTGTAACTAGACAAGCCACTCGCCTTCTCCAAAACTCTGTTTCCTCATCTTCAAGACGGGGGCAGGTGTGCCGCAGCTGCCCTTGGCCAGAGCATTGTGGGGATCCTAGGAAGGGGGTGGAGAGAACATTCTAGAAACACAGCATTGACTGTAAACCTAGCTGCTGTCTCTTGGACTGACTGCAGGGTTAATGGTAGGCCAGGAGAGGGAAGGAGGCAGAGTTGGCGGTTCCAAACCAGGAGCAGGTCATGAGCCTGTTGGTTGGTGGCAAACCCCGAGGCCCCTTCTGAGCTCTCTTCCCCCTTCTCACCAAGGAGGGTGGCCCAGATCTGCACACACTCCTTTTAGGCTGAGAAAGGAAAAGAACAGGTTTCCCCACAGCTTTGGGGACCTCTGGAACTCATGTCTGGAAGTCCTGCTCCTCCCAATGGTGATAACAGGCTAGAGACTTGCTCCCACTTCCAGCTATAAGCAAGGACATGTGTTTCTGCTGGTGGCCTGAGAGGCCCTTGTAGTTCCCACACACTACTCTGGATGCGCGGAACAACATCAACGGCCTCTTTCTCTGCGCACGATCACCGTGTCCTCAGAGACCTCGCAGCTTCTCGCCGTCTAGAAGCAGGGCGTCTGCTTTTTGCAGACTATCTAGGAGTATTAAGGCAATGACCCTTGGATACGTCAAAAGGAGAAAAGCTAGAGTAATTTACATCCTTTCTTCAGTTTGCATCTCAAGAAAGTGCATCAAAGACCTGAGCCAAATGACTAGTTTAGTCCCAAATCTGTTGAGATGCTCGTGGTAAATCCCAAGGGACCAAGCCTGTGTCAGACCGACATTCCATCACAGAGTATATATATTAAGAGGACAGATATTAACCATCCACAGGAACTCTCTCTCTCTCTCTCTCTTTGTGCATGTGTGTGCGTAGAGTCTACTTAGCTGTATTTGAACCTCAGTACACTTGACTCATTCTCTCCAGGTAAATCTCTTACGGAGAGGGTGGACACACTTTGCCCATAAGTCCCGGGGGTCTGGAAGGCGCTGCCGTAACTCAGAGCCAGCCCACTGGGGTAAGCAGCAAGGGTGCCAACGAGTGAGTACAGCAGCATGAGCTTGTCTCGCTTCCAAACACCTGGGCAAACTCCTAACCCTCCCGAATCTAATCAGTGGATATTTATTAAGCACCTCGCATGTACAGGTAAGACGCCAGGTGCTTGGAAAGGTGTCAGTGAGAAAAGAGTTCCCTGTCTGCGTGGCTGGAGCCCACGCCCTGGGTTTTACTTGTGGGTTTATTCTAGGAATTTAAAAAGAAAATGGAGCACTCCAGGTGTGGTGCCTGCTAACTGACTTCAGCCAAAATCCCGTTTCAACCACCCACACTCAGGTATGCTTCCCTCTTCTTCCCTCAGAGGGAGAATCAGACCTGCCTTAGCAACTCTCAGGCCGATGTCTGACACCCTGGCCGGGGAGGGGGTATCTTCAGAGGAAGAACACACCCCTTCTCTTTATGATTCTGCTTGGTTTTCTTCTCAGGAGACCTGAAAGAACTTAGTCACTCTGTCGTAAGACGCAGCCACAGGCTGGATTACTGCCCTCGGCCCTATTTATTCCGCTGGGACAAAACTCAGTTCTGAGAGCCTGTCTGGGGGTGTGGGGGGGTAATTCCCTCTCTTTGAGTTCATTTTCTATCCAAAGCGACGCTTTGATGACACTCCCGGGTCTCCAGGTTCCCACTGGTCGTAAGGCCGATTGGAATCCTTCAAGCGGCCTCCCCCACCCAGGTCCCTTCCTCCCACATGACTTCCTCGGGTTTTGCCGGATCACCAAGCCATGCCTAGAAAAGCCAAGCACACACCAGGGAGGTCAAGGGACTTACCGAAGGTCACAGAGCCCGCGAGGAGGCAGAGCAGCGTCCTCGGATGCTGCACCCGCGCGTCTACCTGTCTCATGGAAAGGCCCGGCCGGGCATGCGGAGCTTGTGTAATGCCTGAAACATTCGGATGGCGGGTGGCCAGTTACCACTTAGGTCACGTGTTTACCTCTCCAGCTGTGCGGTGGCCCCTGCTCTGCGCCCGGGGGTTCCTGTGACCCACCACAGCAAGGACTAGGAGAGTCAAGCCCCCAGCCAGCCACACTCTGGCCTCGGGGGTCCTGGCAGACATTCCTGGCTCCCACTGCACCCCACTTCTGTGAGCCTGGCACAGAGTCGGTGATTGGCATCTCCCTGTGGCGCAAGCTGCGAGATTCACATCTATGTGGGGTGGCTCAAGTGTGTCTGGGTTTCAGCCGGGGTGACCAGCCTGACCGGGCTGAGGAAATAAGCCCGGGAGCTTCCTCACAGACTCTTAAGTTGTAGAAAATCTAGACCAGGTCGGCCCACCTGGACCGGGACGTGTTAGAGCAAAGCACAATATTATCCACATCCATCAGCAAGATTCAATCTGACCTTAGCACGTCTGTCGAATGGGTAGCCCACTCCATGTGTCAAAGAAAGGCTGCCGGGGATTATGTAGGGAGCCAGCTTACAGGAGCAAGGGTGGTCTCGTATCACAGGGGCCGTCTTCTCATCCACCTTTGTCACTAGCTTAGCCCCCTTGATCTCTGTTAGAACATTCCCAAGAATGCACACTTGGAGGCAGCTAAGATTGACGATGAGCTAGCTGCCCATCACCACAGCCATCATATGACGTAACCATACCTTTCACCCACAGTCACGTGGGCAGAGCAACCCGACCCGGAGTAAAGTCGACGTGAGCAGGCTTTGCCCCTGTTATTCCGCGTTCATGTCCCTCTCTCATCTCGAGGCTCAGCGTGTCAGCCAACCCTGGGTTCCAGGCCCTTCCTATCTCAGAATCTGTGTGCCAGTCGGCAGCCCCCTCTGTCTGGGCAGATCCCCGCCCCCACCCTTTGGTCAACCTGTGTCCCTGTTCTCATTCAGGTCTAACTCGAGTCTTTCCTCTGAGCCATCCTGGCTAGTCTCAGTCTGTCTGTCCTTCCCTCGATCTTCTCTCGGAGCCACGCTTCCGGAATCCTAGCCACCCCCATGTCGGTGACCACCTGTTTGGACCATCACCACATCCCCTCTGCCCACAGCAGTGGGGGCGTCCAGGAGAGTACAGTCAGCCCGATGAAGGAGCTGGGACCTGTCAGGTTTGGGGTCTGCAGTCTTAGGATGTTCCCTTTGACTCCGTGAGTTCCAGCCCCTCATCTGGGCAGCGGAACCTCTGGCCTGGGGGACAGCTAACACCCCAAGAACTTTAGCTGTCGATTATGATCTGACCTGAGGGTTAGTGGGGCAACCCAAGGATTGCGTCCTCAATGAGCGCCCCAAACTAGTCTCAGGAGATAGGGACAGCGGGAGGAGCCGGACAAAGGCCAGCTCTGCAGAACAGCCAGCCCCGCCTCTCCTGCAAGAGGTTAATTCACCCCAGGAAGGAGTCACATCCTCAAAATCTAGGTTAACTCCTGTTCCGTGACTTGCTCCTGTGCAGAGATCTGAACACAGAGAACGTAAATCAACTTATGATCTAAACACAACAGTGCTTAATTCACTGAGTCTATTTTACTTTTGCAAAGGCCGTGTGTCCTCGATTTCTAGGTCTGTTTCCAGCGTTCTATTTATTCTTCCAACTGATGTTCAGGTGTTTGGGGGCACAGAATAACAGAAAAGAGATAGCTGTGTGGTAACAAAGACTTTGCCCTGTTTCTGTCTAACCAGAGGACAGAATCCTAAGGCAGCTTCTAGCGATTCATTCAAAGCAGTCAGGACTATGTCGTTTCTGAATGAACACTGCTAGATTTCAGCAAGTAAATACATTATTACCAGCATTTGGCTCTGAATATGCTAATGGCTCTCCTAGGGGCTCGCTTTAACTTCAATGATGTATTTTAATTTGTCTATGGAAAGAAAACTATTATCTATATAATTTTTGGCAAATCAAGAATAGGTTGACTTAATCACAGGCTCTTTATTTAAAGTATATGCACATTTACAACACAAATCAATACATGACATAAAAGAACTAGGCGCTCACGAAAAGAAGTCAATTCCTTTTGTTGCTGTGATGCAAAAGTATATGAGATGTCAGGCGTCTGTTGTTAGAGACAGTTACACTAATGTTCTCTGTTAGGTCTGGGGACAAACAATGGTAACAAAATCAATATTTTTGAGAATTATAGAGTGCTCGGGTCAGCGTTAGGAGTCATAGGGGATGAAGGGTAAGTTAGAGAGAGACCCGAACTTGTATTCCAGGAGAGAGGGGAGGCGGGCGTTCAGCTAAGTGACATACAGAAGACAGATGGGTACAACCAGACACACGCACAGTGTTGCTCCGCCAAATGAGGGTGTCACACATCAAGGAGGTCAGTGGAAACAGACTCTAGCTCCCCACACCAGCTTCGTATCTACGCACCTCCCCATGGGAGACGATTCCCAAACACCGATCAATGCATCGGCAGATTCAAACAGGTGAAGAGCACGTGTTCGCAACACGTTCCGTAGCAACTGCTTCGTGGAGTTAGTGAACCCAGGGACATACTTGGAGACTGACAGATTGGCAACCGTCGTTCCAGATCCACCTAAGGTAAGTTCTTGTGTATTTATTATCTTCAGTTTTCTGGCCAAAGGTATCAGACCCAACTGACGGAGGAGAAAGCAAGATTTGTACAACCGACTCCGAAGGGAAAGGAGAGATTTGCACTCACACCTTAACAGCAAAGGAGGCTGCCCCGTTTTTCCCCAAAGATGTTCTGGGAATCACTTCGCACCACGAACACCTGGTCAAAAAGTGATCACGTGAATGTCTCAGCATGGGCCGAGGGGAGGAAGTAGATCCTCAATTGCACTGACCTGAATCACCTAATGAATGGCTAGAAAATAAAAGTTCGACCTTGGGCTGGAGAGATGGCTCAAGGGTTAAAGCGTTGCCGCACAAACTAAAGGACCTGAGTTCAGATCCCAGATCCCAAGTGAAAATGTGGGGGGGCGGTGAAGGAGGAACCACAGCGGCCTGCACTTCTGGCCCTGGTGGGCGGAGCCTGGGAAACCCCGGAGCAAAGCAAGAAAGAGGTAGAACAATCCAGGATGATTCCTGAAGCCACCCTTGGACCTCCACAGGCCCATACACTCAAGGGTTCTCTCTCTCTCTCTCTCTCTCTCTCTCTCTCTCTCTCTCACCCACACACACACACACACCTGTACAGGCAAAAAAATAAAAAGTTCAATCTTGAAAGTTCCCAGGGCCGGGGACTGGAGGACCCTCCTCTCCCCCATGGCGTCCTCAGATTCCTGAAGACAGTTTCCCCAGCCCTGTGGAGTCCAGGTCCCTGACCGTCCACTACTAACTCTATTGAGTGACCAGCTGTGGTCTGTCCACACTGTGGATAGTTTCCCTAGAAGCCCAGCTAGTGGGTGGGTCTCTCCCATCCCGTCTCCCACAAGAAAGTGCTGGAAGAGCGAGCAGCCTGCTCCCTTCCCGTGGCACCTGGCTGGGCCTCCACACGGAGGCAGCGAGACCCGAGACCCCAGGAACTGCAGTTGCTGGATTTGACGAGTCAATTTTACGACAGTTTCACGACAAGGCAGCTTGGCTGAGCGACCAGAGACATCGGGAACCTGGGACGTGTAGGGATGCCCGCAGCATCCCTCTCCCCTGCCTTCCCGACAGACTATGGCGCAATTAGAAGCCCAGAGAGGCCTCTCCATTTGGAATATATTTCACAATAGGAAATTGATTATTTCAACTTCGATGAATTAAAAATAAAAGGAATGGACCTCTGTTGGTTCTATCTCAATGATTTTAATTAACTTTCAGAAGTCTGCAGCCATAATTCTTACCTAAGGTGCTAATATAGATAAAATGTGATGCACATAGATGCAATTACTGTTAATTGGCATAATTACCCAGTTCGTATTTTAAGACTTGTTAGCTGCATTTCTTTGCTTTTGCTTTATTGTGCTTTGTGCTCAATGTACAGGACTTTTTTTTTTTTGAAGAACTTTCTCTCTATCACCCACAGAGTTATTTTTTCACTTTGGGTTTGCTAGTTATTAGTCAGAGATGATAATAATAATTTTTCTTCAAGTGCCGGCTGCAGCTGAGAATTTCCAAACTGCAGTGACTCATGTCTGGAATAGTCATTTATCTCCAGACCTCGGAGTCAGACCATCTGCCAGGAAGGGGTGCAGGATGCCCCACCGCCGAGCACAGACAGCATCCATCCGTGTCTTCACCCGCCCCTCACCAAGAGGGGGCGTCGTCCCTGGCCACCCACCATGAGCTGTTGCGGTCCCCACAAAGCAGGCCTCAGGGAAGGTCCCTCTCACCGCCATGCCCCTCACATCAGTAGTGGTCGTGTTTACGCTGCCAGACACCTACGTGTGCAGTTCCCAAACCTGCGTCCCGTGGTCACTAGGGGCTAAATCTTCAGTGAACCAGGTCAGCGTGTTGGCACTGGACCCCGCTGGCTTCGTGGGCTACCCTGCCAGGGCTCCCCCTCACTCAGACCCAGGCCTCTTGAACTTGGGTCTTTCTTACTTTACTCTGCATTGCTCTTTGCTTTGCATCAGTAAACACGAGGCTGGGGAGTTGCTTTGCCCCCAAAACATGGGGAGCAGAGTTCGGGTCTCTCCAGCACCTACTTAAAACGCTAGGGGCGGGGCCTGGAGAGACAGCTCAGGGGTCAAAGCCTTTACTTCACAAGCAAAGGGAGCTGCATTTGGATTCTGGATCTGAGAGAAAATGGTACTGGCCTGTAATTCTGGCCCTGCAGGGTGGAGCCTAGGAAATCTCAGGGCAAAGTAATAAGGAGATAGAGCAATGCAGGATGGTTCCCAAAGGGAACCACAAGGCTCGGGCCTCCACAAGCATCCACACTCAAATGCCCTCTTGTACACACACGCACACACGCACGCACGCACAATGCTAGGTGTAGTGGTGTGTGCCCATGATGCTACCACTGGAAAAGACAGACACACGCATATTCCCAGGACCTGCCAGCCAGCCAGTGTAGACAATAAGTGAACTCCAGGTCCCAAATCATAATATGGACAATGACACCCAACTTTGATCTGCATCCTCCATATGACTCCGTACAAACATACTCATGCACATGTATGTACACACACATATATGTACTCATGCACATGTATGTACACACACATATATGTATATGTAATAAATACTTGTGTGCATTGTATATACGTATTTAGTATGTTTTAAAATAGATAACTGTATTTTAGAAGAAAGCTTTATATTATTACTGCATAATGGAAAGCTATGTCATTTGCATAATTAAAAGGAAAGACAGGACTAGACAGCGTTTTGGAGAGTTTGCCAACATGGGTGAGTGCGTTCAGGGTGGGAAACAGGAGCCACACTCGTCGCTCAAGAGCATGGTCTCAAGCAGGCTCCTCGCTGCTACTTAGTCAGTGAACAGGAAGGAGGAAGTCAAAGGAATGAAGAGTCGCTGACCCGTATTCCCTGGCTGTAGCTTAAAGGAATGTACCAGACCAGCCCAGCCTCCAGGCCTCCAGCCTCCAGGCCCGCAGGCCAGGACCAAGTACAGAGCCCCCAGCCAGCTAGATGGCCTGATTTGGAAGAGAGATAACAGTAAGGGGGGGGAGGTGTCAGCCTCTTACAAACCTTGAAACAGCATTCTAGTGAAAACAAATCCTCGAGCTTAACAACATAAAAATCTGGGTTAGCGACAGAGAGACTCTTCCTAAGTGGGAACGAGGTGTTGAGGAATTTCCAGAGGAGTGCGACAATGGAAAAGATGAGGGGGTGGCACGACAACATGAAAGGCAAGCCGAGGACGCCGGCGTCACGGGATGGACGACCGAGTTCGCTCCTCCGATGTTTTATGGGTTCCAGAGGCAGAGAAGGGTGAGAACGACGGGACTGCATCACAGACAGAGCTCCCGCTTGGGTTCGCGACAAGGAGCCTCATACGAGGAGCAGGCACCTCCAACGGACAGCACCCAGATCTTGGTTACTGCCCTGGGGAGATGGTTCAATGGTTAAGCCACTGCCTCACAAGAAGGACCTGAGTTTGAATCCCAGTTCCTATGTAAAAAGGCCAGGAGAATATGACAACAGTCTGTAAATCTAGCTTGGAAAGGTACGGAGCCTATGCTAAAAGGAGGTAGAACAATCCAGGATGATCTCTGGAGTCACCCTCGGGCCTCCACAGGGATACATAGTGCACCACACACACACACACACACACACACACACACACACACACACATACAAAAATAAGAAGCAAAAACAAAACCAAAGCAAATCAGATCTTGGTTTCTAATTCCATCCTGCAGTGGAAGGAACTGGAGCTCTATGGGGATGAGGGGCAGGAAGAACCAGCAGAGCCCAGAGCTCCTTGCACTGCAGA
The DNA here is from genome assembly GCA_023101885.1 of Typhlomys cinereus. Lineage (NCBI taxonomy): Eukaryota > Metazoa > Chordata > Mammalia > Rodentia > Platacanthomyidae > Typhlomys > Typhlomys cinereus. The sequence continues at coordinate 46,564 of JALPQD010001011.1, read as the reverse complement.
GACCAAGCAAAGATACTTACACTTTCTTTCCCCCAACTTTGATCCTGGAGATTGAACCTAGCACCCTTGGGCGCTCTGCAAGGTCCCCACCAGTGACACGTCACCAGTCCAAGACAGTGGTGTTTAAAACATACAATGATGGAAGTATGTCAAAAGGATTGTTGCACTCAGCCTGCACGGTTGCTGATAAATGACTATCAAACAGCTTAAGGGAACAAGGGGTTTATTTCCTTACGACAGTCCGGTTACAGTTCTCAGTCCAGCTTGACGGGAGAGCAGCACCAACACCAGGGCCGAGGGAACTGGCCACACCATCTCTATGTAATGGCTGAGAAAGGGACGATCCTTACTAGCCAGACCACCATGTCTGACCAAGTGAACAAAAAGATGCCAACTCTCTCAACCAGCTCTCAGCATTTTATTCATCTGTTCAGGGCCTAGTCCCGCCCACCATGGGCTGGGCCTTCCCCATCAGCTAGACAATCTCCTGCAGGTTTGCTCTGGGCTTAACTCAACCACTAACTCTCTACAAATGCGCCCAGAGCTCAAACCCTCAACTGTTAAGTCGACACCTGTGCCCAACTTTGACAAGGATCTAGGACTATGGCGGGGTAACACTGGATGCCTGGACATAGGAAGGGGAGCTACTTGTCTCTGGCATATTGCCATGATCCAGCAAATACTCAGGCACAAGCCGCTATGAACAATCCAGATGGAATGCAGTGGGCTGCACAGAAGAGAGAGAGACAGACAGAGAGATGCAGAGACAGAGAGACAGACAGAGAGAGACGTGAAAATAGCAAACAAAGCGACTGGGAAGAAGTTTCCAGTGAGAGAAAGATGGGATGAACGGAACACGAAACTGTCGTACTCATACACAAAATTGTCAAGGAATTTTAAACAAAATGTAAAAAGATATAGGAAGCTCCCAAAGCTCCCAAGACCAAAGCTGGAATATCTGAAAAATAAAGTAAAATAACACTAGATTATAAGCCTATCCATCAATTTGTGTTTGTCTAAGTCATGGATTAAATGTAAAACCAGGCTGGAGGATAGATAAGTCTCAAGGGGTGGGGTGTGTGAGAAGGGGCGCATTCCTAACCATTCATGTAGATGCAATGATTGGGGGGGGGTGGCAGGTTGATAATACATTCTCTCCATGTGGCAAAGATGCTTCCTGCCTGCGTATGACCTTGGCTGATTCATGAGGAAAGCATGATACTAAGCCGTTTGAGATTGCATGCTATGAAACACAGTGATGGAGAGGAGAGAGAAGGTCACAGCCAAGAAGATCCAGAGAGGTACGCGGGTAACTGTAACATGGTATCCCACGTGGGATCTTGGAAAGTGGATGGTGGAGGGGAAATTAAGAAAATCTGAACAATATATGACTTCAGGTCCTGACGAGGTAGCCACATTGATCCAATAGTCGGGACAAATACCACTGTACCCGGGGCGTGTACTAGGGTAAGGCACCTGTTCCCATGTGGCAACCTGAGTTTAGTAACCCAGACGTTGACATGACAAAAGGAAAGAACTGACTCTGACCTCCACATGTCATCATTTACCTTTCTCTCTCTCTCAACAAAAAAAAAGCAATTAATGTACCATATAGCAAATGACATAATAATAGAGACTGGAATGGATAGAGAAATCATCCTGTACTCTTTCCCCAATAAATTCATAAATCTAAAACTATTCTCAAGTTAGACTGGTTTTGCTCTTATTGCTGGAGTCATAGCCTCAGTATGTCTCCCAGACTGGCCCCAAATGCACCATCCTTCCACTCTAGACTCTTAAGGGCTGGGATGGTGTGAAATCCTTGGCTATAAATTTATTCTTTTAACATTATATACTAGGGCTGAGATATGGCTCAGCTGGTAGAGTGCTTGCCTAACACACACAGAACTTTGGGTTCGATCCCCAGCTCTGCATAAAACTAGGCACAATCTCAGCACTTGTGAGCAGAGGCAGGAGGTTTGGAAGTCCAAGGCATCCTCAGCTACGGGGCAAGTTTGAGTTTTGCATGGATTATATCAAAATAAGAAGAAAAATTTTTGTACTCAGTGACCAGCTAAGATAAGTAGACTCAACAGACATGCAGAACATCAAGAATGCAAAGTATATCAAAGGCAATGAAAATCAACCACAGCCCACAGCTTGACTTAAATGCATTTCAATTTGCAGTAATAGAAACTGGAGATAGATTTTGAAAGTGTTGATACAAAAGAATTATATGTACAGCTAAATTATTAAGGAAAATAGAACCAGAGAAATGGAACATTCAATTTATTTTTCAACTTATTATTTATTCGTAATATATGTTAACTAAAAGAAAAATATAAAGATGCATTGCAAAAAAGATAAATGCGTTGGAAGACTTTGAAGTTGGAAGACTGTTATCTTTAGATGTCAAGACAGCACGGCATTGGCTTAACAATGGAACTAGTGCACAGATGGTGAACAGGCCAGCAGAACCAAGCAGGGCCTCAGGTCTTCACCGGCCTGGGCCTCTGAATTATGTCAAAGGTGCCACTGCAACATGGAAAACGACGGTTCTCACCCTGTGTTGCCACATCAATTAGCCAGCCATATGTTAAAAAAAAAAAACTTAATCCTGCCTCACACGATACATAAAAATCAATTCAAAACGCATAATAGAAGTCATGGTGAATGGTAGAACAGTAAAGATAACATAAGCAAACATCTTTACGATCTCGAGATGGGCACAGAATTCTAGACAGCCCATAAAAACATTAAGCCTGGAGGAAAATATCGATCGTGAGACTCCATTAGAATGCAATGCACGTGTTCATCAATGGCGACATTAAGAGCATGAGAAGTCAGATCACAGAGAAGAAATTCATTATCCATCTGGCTGACAAGTGACTGGTAGCTAAGCCCAGACTGGGCCAGCAGGATGGCTCAGGGTGCACGGTGCCTGCTTGCAAACCTGGGGACCTGACTTCAGTCCCTGGAGGCTTATACGGAGCCCCTTTCTCTGCCTCCTGTCTCTCTGTCTCTTTGTCTCTCTGTGTCTCTCTCTGTCTCTCTGTCTCTGTCTCTCTGTGTCTCTCTCTCTGTCTCTGTCTCTCTGTGTCTCTGTCTGTCTCTCTCTTCTCTCTTTCTCTCTCCCTTTCTCTTTCTCTAATAAATATAAAAGTTTAAGGTGGGCATGAGGGTAATCTCGCACTTGGGAAGCAGAGACAGGAGACTAGTGAGCTTGAGGTTGGCTTGGGCTGTAGAGGTAGGGGGAACGGCTCTCCTTCTAATCAGCGTTTCCTACAGGAACCAATTTTAAAATGAGAAAATCCTTGAATAGATACTTTAAAAACTAATGATGTTGATAGCCAGTGAACATAAGATATTTCAATATCATTGGTTATCAGAGAACTAGTCATTAAAACGACAGTAAAATAATACTATAGTCTGCAAAATATCTACAACTTTAAAAACTGAAGTTATCAAGCATCAGCCATAACAGGTCACAGTCCCTTATACCAAGTTGAAGGTTAAATTGGCTGGATCGCTTTGGAACACTATCTGGCCATATCTTCCAAAGTTGCACGTTTGCCTATCATAGGACCAGATAATTAAATCCACAGTTATGCACTGTAAGTCACCCATGCTCCAGCAGGTACCAAGTGCAGTTGTCCAGTATAGTATATCCCAGATGAAACTGTTACAGGGCTCAGAAGTCCGTCCAATGAGGCACAGACAATGAACATGACTGTAAAGGATGTTTATTGAAAGTGGGTCGAACAGAACTGAAGCCTCAGGACTCCACCCAAGTGGAGATGGAACCTTAGGACTTCATCAAAATCTAGTGAGCCCCCCACAAAAAGACACAAAGTAGGAGGTAGAGTTGGACGTGCTGGTGTGGTGGCAGTAGAGACAGCCAAGGATCGGGTGGAGGGGGGTATTGCGCACAGTTGGTTGATGAGTGTTGCCTGTGTGCTGTGGTTCTCCTGCCTACGAGTTGTGGATTGATTGGGGCTTTAGATGGTATGGTGTCCTTTTGCATTTCTGTCTCTGTGTGTAGTGGAACACTTTGTGATGTTGTGCTTGTGTTTATGGTTTGGGAATTTTGTTGTCTGTGCACCTTTTTGCAAAATGTCATCCTGTTTTAATTGTCCTGAAATGATAACGTTTGTATGAAGAAAAAAGAAAGAAATGGCAAAACTGTAGGTGGAGTTCAGTGGCCGAACATTCGCTTAGCATTCAGTGAGACCCCAGCACTCAGTGAAGAAAACATTATCAAAATAGTCCCCCAAACATTCTTTTAAAAAAGGAGAAAAATGGACACTCGCTATGCGGAGGAGCACAGAGAGAAGACGAGGCAAAAACAGAAAACAAAACAACAACAAAACAGAAAAACAATGTCCTAAGTTGGTCCACTTAGAGCCCAGTGACAATTTAAACTAAACTACAAGTCGCAGGAATGTGATCCTTCTGAAGAGCTGCTGTACAGAGAGGTCTCAAAGGCCCCCAAACAGTATAGGCTTTTGCCATCACTCTTGGTTGCCCTCCAAAAAACTGACAGTAAGACCCTATTACAGAAGATGCAACACATACGGATCACAGGACATGGGCAAGATAAACCAACTGGAACTGGTTTGAGAACTTTGTCCTTGCTGCATAGCTTACCCAGTACCAAAGAGTAGAAGTTATTGGAGAAGAGAAATAATTAAAGGTGTCATCAACCTGTGAGATCTGCAAGTTACAATAAAATCCCCATGGCAACAGGTAACAAGTGTATAGTGGCATGCCTATCAAGGAGACAACAAAGAGCTTCCTGATTAGATTTAAGGCCTGCTTGTCAGAATGGAACACATTCCCGTTACTATTAACTAGAATTAGAACCTGTAAAAGGGAAGGAAATAGATTACTAGTGAAGAACAGCCTATGAGCCTATAGGTAGGAAGACAGTACACCAAACTGCTCTGCAAATAGCTGCTATTATACTCATAGCGTGACAGAGCACTCGGCACTCAACCTAGAAGTCCTCTTCTATAATAGAAGGTGTTATTACTGAAAAGCATGACTTCTCAAATGCAGAAAATAAGGGTCTGTGGATTGCTTGTCCCTAAACAAGACATGTAAGCTTCACCCATCCCAAGGCCCCGGGGAACATAGCAGAAGAGAGAGCAGGAAGAAGTGGAAGGTAGTAGGTCGTGTATTATCTCCTGAACATGATATAATCATAATATAGAAGATTTCATGGCAGACATGTATGCCTACAAAAGAATTTCACAGGAACTGCCTGATCAACATTTCACATAACACCAGGAAGATCTCAAGAAGGTCCACACCTCTGATGAGGACTCATGCTGATGGTGAAGGAAAGGAGGATGCTTTCCTCGGTGGTACATCCACTGATCTAGGATGCTTGCTGGAGCGTGGGTCGGGTCACGGAGCATGAGTAAGCCTTCACAGACTAGATGAAGCACTGTGGGCCACACAAGTGAAAAAATTTGGAAATAGAAGGGAGCCTGCCAGGAGAGATGAAGGGTTGTGAGGGAAAAAGGAGGGGGGTGGAATTTGGGACTAAGGGTTGAAAATATTATAAAGTGAGAATATGCATGTATACAACATTTAAAAGCAAAGATAGAAAAAAGCAAGTAGGAGATAGACTGACTGGAAAGGAAAAAGTATGAAGTGGGAGTTGATTGGGTAGTAAACAAGTAAAAATACTTAAGTTCATTGTATTTATGTATGACAGTGTCAAAGAGTGAAAAAATAATTTAAAAGAATCCATATGAAACCAAAAACTGTACAGAAAAAAAAAACCCAAAACTTCATAAAGCCAAACACCGTACGTGAGTCAAGCCTTTGAAGAGGTTAAATCAAGAATGGGCACCGCAGTAAAGGACCATTTGCTGGCACACAGATACATCTCACAGGCATGAGGTCAAGTTCAAAGAGACGGACACTTGCAAGTATGTCACCATTCAGGTAGACACTGTGGTAGACCCTGACTCTCCATGCTTCTGCGTCTTCAGTTCTCAGGGGTGATGGTGGCTACGTGTCAAGGCCGTGTGCCGAGACTCAGGACAGCGCTTGGTCCACGAGGTCGTGGAAATTTTCACTGTTACTAGTGTTAACATTCTCAGTACTTCTGTGCTTCCCCCCCAAGGACGGAAGGGCTGATGCTCAGAATTCTTGCTTGGTTCACTCTGCTTAACGCTCATTCTCACACCGCAGTCGCAAGGAAGACCGTCTCATCAATGGTATTTGACTGACAACTGGAAGCTCATCACAAAAACGGAATAGTTGGGAACACAGGAATGACGTGTGAATCTGATGTTAGGACACATTCCAGGGGACGAGGAAATGACACGTGCTTAATGTGGCTGGTCAACAGGGGCAGGGGAAGGGGAGGGCAGAAAACTTGAAGACAGAGACCGGAGGTAAGGTAGGAAAAATTGCACACCTGTCTCTCTTTCCTAAAAGACTTCAGCTTTACCCTACGGACCAATGGGTGGTCTTCAATCTTTTTTAATTAAACACTCCTACCACTTAAATATTTGTAAGTCCTGTCATCAAAATAAATTACTTATTATAAAGAGGTCCATGCTAGAAGATTGTTTAGGATAGCATTCTGATTAATGATATCCACATGGGTTCATGGGTCAAATAGTCTTCATGCAGAAACACGTGATGTTCGATGGCAAAGAAAGTTACAAATCATAAGGGAGATTATATTTAGAAATTACACTTGACTGATTTTTTTCAGATTGTAAACAATTAAGAGTCCAAAAGTGTTTTGAGGGATGTGAATTTGCATCTATTTCACTATCAATTGGTCACAGTTGACACAAATCGTAGTAATGAATGGTGCCCAGGCTCCTCCAACATTAAACCATGCACAGGGCTTAGACGTTCCTAGTGAAACTATAATGAGCACTTTAAATGACCCTGTTTTTCTCCTACATTCAATAAAGTCTTTAGGTGCCTTAAGAACAGAGTCCATGGCCAGCATGCGTAATACAAGAGGCAGCATTTGTCCAGCACTTACCCCACCCAGATATCACGAGCCGCAAACACGCACCAGCTCTCGGCTCTCCCAGCAATCCTACCTACAGATGCCCACATCCCTGCCAAGAAACCTGAGCACGGAAGCATCATGTGTCCAACATTACACCGCCTGGAATAGGGAAGTCAGTATTTGAACCCAGGAAGACTGGCACGAAGACCCGAGTTCCACTGGGCTACAGAGGCAGCTCAGGGGTTAAGCCTGTGTCTCGAAAGCAACCTGATCTCAGATCCCATGTGAAAGTGCTGGAGGGAAATGGTGGTGACCTGCACTTCCAGAGCAGAGTAGAAAGGAGGTAGAAACAATCCAGGATGATTCCAGAAGTCACCCTTGGGTCTACACACACACACACACACACACACACAATTGTGTTCTTAACTCCTCTGCTTACCCAACAATGATTTAAAATAGGGCTGGAGAAATGGCTCAGAAGTTCAGACATTGCCTCACAAGCAGAAGGTCCCGAAAATCTGATCCCAGGTCCCACATAAAAATGCCAGGAGGAAAAGGCAGCGGCCTGCACTTCTGGCCCTGGTGGGTGGAGCCTGGAAAATCCCAGAACAAAGGAAGAAGGAGGTAGAAGCAATCCAGGATGACTCCTGAAGTCACCCTTGGTCCTCCACAGGGACACATGTGCCCTCTGATACACACATGCACACACACACACACAGAGTAAATAAATAAATAAAATATTAGAATAGAATAGACTAGACTCTAGGAATGATTTAATGTCCATAGATACATTTCTGTTGCAGAATAATGCAAACCTACTGAAAATGCGTTTTCCAGAAGCAGATGATGATGTAGAAAATGTCCATGAAGATAATAAATAAGAAATTGAACAGGACAACAGATTCCTACTGAAAGATCACTGGGAGTGGGGCTTGATCCTAGAAAGGATTTGCAATCGATCATGTGGATCATCATGGGAACTTTGAGATAGGTAGTGTTCTCCTCCTTGCTTTAAAGATTAGAAAGATAGAATTCTGAGAAGTTAATTTGCTTGATTTGCAGAATGTGCTGCTTGGAGCCTAGTCCAAACATCGGATCTCAAACACTTCTTTTCACAACTTCCCTTTTCCTTGCCTATAAAATTGAATGCAAGACACTAATAAATTTATTCCAAACTAGTGAGCACTTAATGGGATCTGGGGACACTGCAGTGTTGGGGTGCAGGAGAGAGCAGGTACACAAAGTTCCCACGTCCTATTGTAGTGGGAAACAAAGGCATTAGCCACTCATTACAAAAAGTTTAATGAGTACCAAGCCAAGGGATGTTCTGACGAGCCTTGGGAACCTAATTAACTGCTGGCAGGAGAAATCCCTTCTAAACCTTATGACGTGTCTGTATTAGACTACACAGGCCACCATTTACATGATCCGCCATCACTCAACACATGTGCCTTGGGACACAGGCCGTCTCTAGTCGTCTCTTATCCAGTGGTTGCCCTAACATGCCACCAATGACCCAGGTGAGACCTAGACACGCCCAAAGTCACTAGTGTGTGAAAAATGTCTGACTTGCCTATGGGCTTCGGAGAGCAGCAAGACAGAACGAGAAGGCTGCAGGATGAAACTGGGGGGCTCCAGAAGCAAATCAAAAGGGGTACTGCCAGAGCTACCCCACATGACTGGGCTGTTTTTCTTTAGACAGACAGAAGCAGGTATTGCTAGTTTCTTTTTTCTAATTCATTTTTAAAATTTTTTTATTATTTATTCAATTGTGTGTGTGTGCGTGTGCGTGTGCGTGTGCGTGTGCGTGTGTGTATGTGTGCGTGTGTGTGTGTGTGTGTGTGTGTGTGTGTGTGTAGAACCACGGGCGAATTCGGGAACCACCATGGACGCCTCCACCTCCTCCTTGTTTACTCTGCCCCGGGATTCACAGGCTCCTCCCTACCAGGACCAGAAACGCAGGCCGCCCCTGCTTCCGCCGGCGTCTATACGTGGGGTCTAGGATCCGAACTCAGGACCTTCCGCCTGCAAGGCAGAGGCTTAACCCCTGAGCCACCTCTCCTCACTTGTTACTTTATTTATTTACTCATTCGTTCATTTAGACTTTCTCCGTGCAGTCTTGGCTGCCTTCAAATTCACCGTTGTCCTGCCTCAGTCTCCTGAAGTACTAGGATCCTAGTCTTCTGCCACTGTGCCTAAAAACTACGCTCCCATGTTCCAAAACAGAGAGTATTTTTATCTATGTAGCTTTCCAACTTCCCCAGACTCCTCATACAAGGACGATAAATTGTAGGAAAAAAAATAAGATAAGATAGAGCAACCAGCCAAAGAACTGAAATGATTCCTGATCCTTCTGACGTCAGGCATGGAGACACTCTGCCCATCCGTTTGCTTGCCTGTTTGTGTTTAATTCTGGGGGGAAAAATGCACACGAGATCTCGGATGTTTTTAAGTGTACTTTGGTGCTGTTGTGTAACTGACATTGTCAAAATAACGATCACACCATTCATCTTCAAGACTGTTTCTTCACTTTGGCGCCCACTAAACAGTAGCTCCGCTCCTGTCCCCTGGTTCCTGACGGTCACTCTTACCTTCTGCGCGTTTTGGCTCCCCATGTAGGTGGAAGGGCGCAGTCCTCTGTGGCTGGCTTCTTTCCCTGAGAGCACAGTGCCCTCAAGATGCCTTCAGAGAGCTAAGCGTCTGAAGGGGCATGAGGCGCTCCTGGGCAGTGCCCTCTGGTCAGGACAGGGCTGCTGCACCCCAGAACTCACTGTCGCCAGGTCCATTTCCACGAGACCTTCAGGATAGCTAGTCGGTCCACATTTCACTGTGGATGATGAAGAGTTCAAGAAACACTACACATCCCCGGGAAGCTATTGAAGGCTGATGCAGATTAGAGAAGGGGTCTTCTCTCCTCAGCGATTTACCCACTGATGGGTTATCCATGCGCCAGCGAGTACTCAGGTACTGAAAGGAAGAGGAATTCACCTTCTTGCATGACACTAGCGGAGCACTCACTTGGTGCGCTGCGAATACAGCCGAACGGCCAAGCCATCGGGGTTCACCAAGCTGGAAGTTTCCCGCATGGCACAACAGTCAAGACGCGAGATGTTAAAGCAAAGACACACTGTTGAAAGCTGCAAAGAGAAGTAAAAAGCCTCGTGCAAAGGCAGAACGACGGAATCAAAGCTGATTTTCAATGGAGACGTTAAAAGCCAAAGGACTGGAAAGATATACTTCGAGTTCTAAAATAAAGTCCCCACAGATCGCAGCTGAAACCCAAGGGGCCACATGTGCAAAAAAGACATGAACATAGGATAAAGGCTGGAAAGGAGTGTGAAGTGACAGACACAAAGCCATTATATTTATATTTTATTTATTTATTTATGCACATGCGTATATGTATCAGAGTGCACTGTGTGTCCCTGTGGAGGACCAAGGGTGACTTCAGGAATTATCCTGGATTGCTTCTACCTTCTTTTTCTTCTGCTCTGGGATTTCCCTGGCTCCGCCCACCAGGGCCGGAAGTGCAAGCCACCCTTTCATGGGGCCTGCCATTTTAATGTGGGACCTGAGATCCCAACTCAGGACCTTCTGCTTGCACGGCATGGTCTTAACTCCTAAGCCATCTCCCCAGCCAACTCCATTGTATTTATGAATGAAAGTGCTAGAGAATAAAATAAAATAGTTCATTTTGAAAAGATCCCCCCCATTGTCTCTAGACTGGGTGGCTTACAGACAGGACAGGCTTATTTCCCATTGTCTGGGGACGGAAGTTTAAGACCGGTGTGCGGGCAGTTTGGTGTCTGCTGAGCATTGCTCTTCTGCGGGTTTCCATCTCTGAGCCGGGTCTTCCCGCATAGGAAGAGGAGCAAGAGGCTCTGTGGCTCTCCGTCTCTGGGGTGCTAATCTCATCCCACCAGGACTCCACCCACGTGATATAGTCACTCACTACACAACCGACACCCTAGAGTCCTCACAGCACATGTTAGAAATCTAACAAGAAAGGCTGCTGTAGGGGGCTGGAGAGGTGGCTCAGAGGTTAAGCCTCAGCCTTGCAGGCGGAAGGTCCTGAGTTCGGATCCTGGACCCCACGTACAGATGCCGGGCGGAAGGGGGGGGCGGCCTGCGTTTCTGGCCCTGGTAGGGGGGAGCCTGTGAATCCCAGGGCAGAGCAAACAAGGAGGAGGAGGCCCGAATTCGTCCATGGTTCTACACACACACATACATATACACACGCGCGTGCACACACACACACACACACACATACATACACATACGCACACACATACATGCACAATTAGATAAGTAATAATAAAAAAATTTAAAAAAAAAGAAAGGCTGCTGTAAAGATGTCCTCCGGCCCTGACATGGCTGTTGCCTTCCCAGCCGCCCTGGGAGCAAGACCCAGCCAGTCAAGGTTCTAGAAGCAATGAGGGTGGGCTCTCTCCAGATCCCACCCTTCACGGAGGAGCCATTAGCATTGATGACTGCTGGAGAAGAGTCATTTTTCTTGGGGGGGTGGCAGCTGCTCTGTTGCCCTTAGTCCAGCGGATGGGCCTATGTCTGTGTGCACGGAGACAGCACTAACGGAACTGGGTGGGTCACAAGAAGGAAGGAAGACACGAAGGGGAGAACATGCAGGTTGGGGGCTGCAGTTGACCTCAGATGTCTGTTTCGATTGCTTCCCATTTTTTAAAAATTATTTATTCAATTGTGCATGTGTACATGAATGTGTGTGTGTGTGTATGTGTGTGTGTGTGTGTGCATGTATGTATGTGTGTGTAGAACCACGGGCGAATTCGGGAGCCACCATGGACCATCTCCACCTCCTCCTTGTTTACTCTGCCCTGGGATTCACAGGCTCCGCCCTACCAGGACCAGAAACTCAGGCCGCCCGCGCTTCTGCCCGGCGTCTATATGTGGGGTCTAGGATCCCATCGGTTGCTTCCCATTTTCATGATTGAGGCTGGGCCTTGTGTGAACACAGAGCTTACTAAACTCTGCTAGCTGGCTTGCCCTGTCCTTGCCCGCCTAGTGTGGACTCGGCCACCATTCCTGCCTGGTTTTGCTTGTTTATTTGTTTTTATTTATCTGAACTCTGGTCTTCACTCTTACAAGGCAAGAGCCTTATCATCCGGCCATCTCCCCAGTTCCTTCAACGTTTAATTTTCTTTTGAGGAATTGCTACACTGTTTTCCATGGCAGTTGTGCCTCTTTACAATCCTACCGAGAGTTCTATAAATATTCTGATTTCTTCATATCACGCCAACACTCGCTATTTCTGATTTTCTGATAATTTTTGGATAATGGCCATCCTCATGGAGAGAGGCAGTCTGTCCCTATTATTTCAAGTCTTATCTCCCTAACCATTAGCGACGCAACCTTCTCCTGCGTCCACTGACAATTCGTGCACTTCTTTGGAGGGATGTCCACCTGCTTGCTGTGCTGCAGTTATGTGGTAGGAGCTTTTTACATAGTCTAGATATTGGTCCCCTAGCATATTCCTACTCTTCCCCTCTCTGTACCCCTCTTGACAGGAATCTTGCATGAAAAGTTAGCTGTGCAACTTTGAAACTTTACCTTCAGTGATGCACAAGCATGTAAGTCCACATCCACATAAGTCCATGCGTAAGTGTATGTAAAGAAGAATAGATTCCAGTGCATGTGATTTGTGATGAACTTTGTACGGTTCATTTGGGAGACCACTCTGCTCTGTGTTCACCTCTTACTTGGCTCCAATGGCTTCATGGCATTCCATTCACCAGGAACCTACTCTATTTAGCCATTCCTCTTGGAATTCAGTTTTATTATTATTACTACTATTATTAAATATTTTATTTATTTATCTATGTGTGTGTATGTGTGTGTCAGAGGGCACTGTGTGTCCCTGTGGAAGACCAAGGGTGACTTCTGGAATTATCTTGGATTGCTTCTACCTCCTTGCTTCACTCTGGGATTTCCCAGACTCTGCCTACCAGGGCTGGAAATGTAGGCCTCTGCCATTTCCACCTGGCGTTTTTATGTGAGACCTGGGATCCAAACTCAGGACTTTCTGCTTGCTTAACTCCTAAGCCATCTCTCCAGCCCGGTTTTTTAATTTTTAATTTCTAAAACCAATGCCATCATTAATATGCTTTTATGAGATATTTATGTTCATTTTATCTAAAATCTGATGATCTGATAATGTAAAACAAAAGTAATACAAAATTCTGACGTAGGTAAATTGACTGAATTATAAGTATGTGTTGAATAAATATGTTTCGAATTATAATCCATGCCAGGCTTATCTCTGGTCAGTGTGCAGCACAGACCAGAGGCACAGAAGGAGCCGTCAACACAATCCTGCGAAACAACAGCGATCATCCCTTGAACTCGGCATGGGTGGTGGGTTCTGAGAAACAATCTGAACATCTTCGCTGACCTTAGTCTTCGCAGAAGGCAGGAGAAAGTCTCTCAGGAAACAATGCTACTTTTCGGGAGGGAATTTCCGGATCACAAGAACAAATGATCGATTCAGATCAATAAACATATCCATCAGAGTGAGTGAGATGGGCCCAGTCAGCAGGGGTCCTTAACACCCTGGGGGGACAGCAGTTGCTGGAGACCACCAACCCCCTTGGTGGTACCAGTCACCAGAGGTCACTAACACCCTGGGGGCTACTCGAGATAAAGAAGCGCAAAGCCTTGTCGCATGACACACATAGAAGGGGAAAAAAAGTGGGATGTGTTACCTACAAAGATTTGGGGAGTCATCTCTCTTCAAGCAACTCAAAAGGCTGATGTGGGAGAAGATGAAGCAGACGTGAGTTTTGAACCAGCACCGAAGGGCGGACTGTGAAGCAGAGGGACTTTCACCACGCTGAGTGAGTGCTAACCGAGCGGGTTGGTCCACAGTGAAATAAGCTCACTCAGGAGGTTGTGGAAGGGGAGGTGTGGGCTCCCCGGATCTTACAAGGCTGCGTGTGGTGAAGGGAACCCCCCTCCTCTGGACAACAAACAGCTCAAAGGGGAAAGGATGGAGCAGAAACCCTAGGACGTCATCCTAACATCCTGATTCCTGGTGGCAAAGAAGCCCCAAAGATGACAGAATCGCAGGAAACTCTGAGCTGGAGGCGGGAAACTTGCAGAGAAAAACAAACAAATGACACCCGAAAGAAGCACACCCCTCTTCTTCCCAGCCCCTCCCCCAGGGCTTTCCTGTCCAAAATGCAAAATGTCAGTAACACACCCTAGGCTGAGGCTGACAGAGCCCACCTCCAGGGCTGCTTCCAATGCGTTGGTGGGGTCTAGTCAGGACCCTGAATTGAGAGGCACTGGGATCCCCAATCTGGGCTCCCCAGGAAAGATAGGCAGTTGATTAGCATTGTCTGCCCCAGCTCTGTAGTGAGGCGTGGGTAAGTTGCACTAAGATGCTCTTAAACGTTAATGCTTTCAAATTCCTAGAGAGTGTTGGAAATTTATTTTTTGCCACAGCAGCAGCAAATCTGTGGGAAGAGGTCATGCTTCGACTCCCGAAAGAGGCTTGATGCTAATGGAGACGTAAAGCCGCCAGCACTGTAGCGAAGCTTCGCTCGCATGCATGGGTGAGGCCGCTGTGTCCTTACACCTTTTCCATTCCCTGCCTGGAAGGTTCTGGAAGCAGCAGACTGTTGCGAGCGATTGATTTCAGGCCCCAGTGACAATATAAATGGGATTCCCCCCCCCCAAGGAAAACCATGTCTCCATTTCTACACCAAGATTTGAACCCAGGAACCCAACAGGCAAATGGCTTCCCAAACTCCCTAAACCCTTTCTTCCTGCCTTTGATCCTGATGCTGCCAGGGCCTGTGAACCAGTTCCAAGTGTCCCTGAGGCCGCCGGGCCCAGACGCAGCTCCTGGGTCCCTTCACCAGGTAACTCTGCCCACTGTGCCCGCCCGGGGCTCCCGCCCACCTCTCCGAGGTCGGTTCCAAGTTTTGGGGTGACGTCAGCGGCTTTTGGCTCCCGGCCTGCGGCCCACGCTTTCCTCCGCAGCAAAAATGCTTCAATTCTTTGCACCCCTCCAAGGCTTTCAAGTCACCCGTCCCCAGCGTGCCACAAAAGGCTCTGTTCCCCTGTCTCCTGCAGCCAGGCTGGGGGCGCCCCAGGGCAGAGGCTGGGCTTGGGGGGGCACAGGGGGAGCGGGGAGTGGCCTCCCTTGCCTTGAGGAGACCGAAGCTCAGCGAGGAAAAGGGACTCATTCAAGGGGACGGGAGTCAGTGTTGAAGGTCCACCTGGGATCTGGATTTGCACCCGGTATCCGGCTTCCACCAGACTGGGCAGGAGGCTGCTCGGCCTGGGGACCCCGAGCTCCTGGTTGCTTTACATCCTTGAAAAAAAAAATGTTCCCCGTCTCCTTCCCTCCTGTCCTTCCCTCCTCTCATTCTGTCTGGATTTCTCTACCTTCCTTCTCTTTTTCTTTTTTCATTCCCTCCTCTCTTCACTTCACTTCTCTTTTTACTCTTCTACTTCTCTTCCTCCTTCCCTTCTTCTCCTCCCCTTTCCTGTCTTCTTCCGTTTTTCCTCATCCTCCCCTTCTTCCTCCTCCCCTTCTTCCTGCTTCTCCTCTTACTCTTCTTTCTCCTCTTTCTCCTCTCTGCCTCCCCAGGAAAAACAGCCCCCCCAACTTGGTATCTCCACAAGCCCTAGGCATAGAAGGGCACCGAATGGGACTAGAGGAGGGCCCTGCAGAAGCCCCTCCCTCTGGCTTGTAAAGTCACGTCCCTCCATCTTCCATTCTCTGACTCCACAACTCAGAAAATCTGTTCGTCACGGTGCTATTTTTCTGGCCTCCCCCAACCCGGACTTGGATTAGAATCGATTGTATTGTATAAAGGTGGGGTGCCTTGCTGTCAGTTAAAGGGTTGCCCAGTTGAGCTTTTCCCAGCGGGCGCTCTGCTGGGGTGATGCTATCTGAGGAGGCGGGTCAGCTGCTCTGCTTCCAGCGGCCTTTGCAGGAGCAGGTGAGCAGGTTTTGCAATTAGAGCTTGGGGAAATGGCCTTTCGTTATGTTTCTAATCACAGGTTTCACATGGGAAACGGAGGAGAGATGAGGCCAGTGCGTTTCTCTGCAGGTCCCTGGCTTGTCGCCTCTGGTGGTCTCACAGTTTAGACAAGGTTGGGCCACTGGGAGCACCAAATGACCTTCCCCAAACCCAAAGAGCACCACACAAGAAAGGAGAGACAGGAGGGTGCGCGTCCTGCGTCACCCAGAGGAGGCATTTGCTATTCCCCAGGGCCCAGATCTTTCATGTCTGGAGTAAAGGACTCGAACCCGGCGAGAGGTTTTCACACAACCCCCGGCCATCCCCACAGCTCACTACAAACTTGTTTCGGGATGTCATTGCACAGAACAATAATGTCTATGAAACAACCAAGGCGGAAGCTTCCAGAGAATCCACCTGTCACTTTTATGTCACAGTTCAAGTTCCAAGTAAGCTTCGGTTTGCAAAAAGAGGCCACTGACGTATTAAATTAGATGATTCTGTCCCTTGTTCCGACATCATCCTCAGAGTGAGAAGGAGCCTTCAATGCCTCTTACAGGCGTGTCAAACCACACTGCTTCTTCTGACTTGGCTGAACACAGAAGGTGGACCGGTCAGATGAGAGATGCACCTGTAAAAGAGCGCTGGCCTTACCTGCCCAGTACTTAACCAGCTGTCTGGACCCCAGTGCCAGTGAATGATCTGTGTGTCTGTGAACAGATAAACCCACTTAATCTATTTTACACCAGGGATGAGCCCAACATAGCGCACATGTCCTTTTGCCCCATCCTGTGCCCATAGCAGACATTACTAATCAACAGCTGCTTCCCTAACAGACCGAAATGTGACCTTTCTCTCAACACTCCAGACAGCCCTTGACAATCCATAAGCAAGCGCAGACCCATCTCTCATGCCTGCATCTCGACATTTGAATCAAACAAACTTTCTTTTGTTTAGACGGCTGACTCACCGAGCAACCTTCTGATTAGAACATAGTTTCCCAGGGATGCCACAGAAACCAGATGGACTCTTCATCAGAGAAGAATCTCACGGGTCTTTCTGACTGGAGATGGACTTTCCCTGGCCGTCGGTCTCACAAATCTGGAATTGGCGAAATCTAGTGCTTCATGCAACAGGGCGATACCCTGATAGGTCTGAGCCTGAGCGCTCCTGCCCAGTGCACCAACATAGCGCTGCGGAGGGGGGAGCTCTCTGGACCTTCCTCACACACATTGCTCGCCCCCCCATAGCCCGAGAACACGCGCCTTTGTAACTCCCCAAGTATCAGTAAGGACTCATAAGCAGCCTCACGGAGGAGAGTCTGTGTCTTACGAAATATTCGCCATGGATGGGAGAGATAACACAGGGGTCAGAGTCTTTGCCTCACAAGCAAAGACCATGAATTTGGATCCCCAGATCCTATGTAATAATGCCAAGTGGAAATTGTGGCATTCCATACTTCCAGCCCTGGAAGGCACAGTCTGGAAAACCCCAGAGCAATGTAATAAATACAGCCATCCAGGATGATTCCAGAACGGGCTTCCGTAGGCACACGCATGCGCACACACACACACACACACACACACACACACACACACACACACATAAATAAGCAAGTAAGTAAATAAATAAAAGCATGATGATAACTTTTTTTAATGTTAGCCTATGTTGAAATATAGATGATAAGATAGTTAACTTCTAGATCTGGCAGCCTAAAGGTAGCCACACCAAGATTCTGTAAGAATCCTTCATGATGAGTAATAATAATAACAATTAATATTAGTAATAATTAATCTATCTAAGATGCCCTAGTGGGAAAACAGAAAATGCACCTGTACTCTCAATCTTCAACATAGAAGCCACCAACTCGTTCTGTCACGGAGTAGGAAGTTCAGCCAAATGCATTGCCATGTGTACGAAATGCACACTACAAATGCGTTGCATGCTCCAAATAGCAGTGGTTAAAAGGCTAAATCTTCAGGGCGGCCATAGCCACCAGAAGAGAAGTGAACACTCCAGGAAGGTCAGATGAATCAACATTTTTTTTTCGGCACCCTAGATATTGTTGACTACCATACTCTCTGGCGACAGTCTTGCAGCAGTAGCAGAATCCTAATTTTCCAGGCTATTCTGCTTTGCTTCCTAGCTTGTCTCAGGGCAGCTAATTGCCAGAGGAAGCTGCCGTCCCCAGGGTAGGCCCGAGGCTCCAGACAGATGGTCCCTTCCCGGCAAGAAGTGATTCGGAATGTAGCAACTCATTTGTGCCTTCATCTCTGGGGGAGTGCAGAGAGGGTCCTAGAACAAACACCCCACTTCCCGCAGGCATCTGTGTTTCTTCCCCACTCCTACTGGGCCTCTGGCATGTCCTAGGGAGGAACTCTAGACCCCCAAAGTGGAGCCTGGAGGGGGCAGGAACGGAAGACCTCCCAGCAGCCCTCAGCCACACTTGCTCTCTTGCTGCTCGCGGTCAGACACGCTCGCGCTCGGCCGGGGTCTGCCATTTGCCGTCGGAGTGCGTCTGTGTGAGGAGTAAACACTTGCAGACAGCACAGCCCCCTCCCGCCCCCCTCTTTACCTCCCTCTTTCCCTTTTAAAGGAGGTTTCACTCAGTGCTTGCTAAAGTGGTCAGAGGTGGGCAAAAATGGACCCTCTGGTCTCCAGGGGTTCCCTCTGTGACAGATGGGGGTGACTCTACTATCATCAGGAAAGAGAGGGGTGCACAGAGTCTGAGAAGCCCAGAGCGGGGCAGGAATTCTCCCCCAGGAAGGAGAACGCTCCCCAGATTTGCTCCTGTTTGCACCTTGTCTATAGTTTGGAGGCAAAGTGTGTGAAGACAACAGAGCCCCTTGGTTTATGTGGCCTAAACAGGAGCAAACCTTCCTAAGGGAGTTTTCTGGATCTGGGGTAATGGCTCTGAGGAGAAAGCCTTTGCCTCATGAGCAAAAGGATCTGAGTTCAGATCCCCAGATCCCAAGTAAAAACGGTGAGCAGAGTCTGGGAAATCCCAGAGCAAAGCAATGAGGAGGTAGAGCAGTCCAAGATGATTCCCAGGGTCACCCTTGAGCCTCAATACACACACACGCACACACGCACGCACACGCACACACACGCACGCACGCATGCGCACACGCACGCACATACACGCACACGCACGCACGCGCACATGCACACATGCACGCATGCACGCGCACACACACATATGCACGCACAAAGAGTTTTCCGTAGGCCAAGTCTGGGGAGCATTTAAACAACTAGTTAAGAAGTGGGCCTGGTGGCTGAAGTGATTAGTTAACTTTGGGCAGACCACAGAGGAAACACCCTCGTACCATCTCTTCCCCACATGCGCCAAGGCAGCCACCACTCTCACACTCAAGGGTTCTCTGCACCGTCCCCACCATGCAAGCGGCGGGGTGCCTGCCACTGGCTTGTACTTCCGGTGGAACTGGTCTCTGGGGAGACAATCACAGAGGCCAAGCTCCAAGAACAAAGAGTCTTTGGACCCAACGCGGTTTGCAGATGCTATTGAAGTGGGACATGAAGATAGGAGCACCCTATTGTTTCTGCAAAACACCCCAAAAGCCAGGAGGGAAGGGCGCTGCGGGAGGATCCATTCACCACCTAGGCAGAGGCCGAGGTGGACGATAATTTGTCCACTTTCAGAGGATTGCAGAGTCTGAGAAGAGGAAGTGATTTCCTTCTCAGGGATTTCACTCTGAGGAAACAGAATCCCAGACACTTGAGTGACATCCCAAACGTCAGCGAGGGAGTCGAACGGGAGTAAAGATATTTTTAGCTGGGAGGCAGGGCCCGCTACAGAGAACTCCCCTCCGGGGATGTCCCACCTCCTGGCTGTAGCACCTTTTCCATTTTCACAGAGAATTAAGTGAATGAAGACAAAGGACTAGCAGGTGAAGGTGACAGAGGACGGAACCTCCGCCTGGACGGATGTACCCTGAGACAGGTGTCAGTCAGCGCTGTCCTGAGAGCCGGAGGCCAGCGTGTAAGTGCAGCAGAGAACTGTCGAGTGCAGCGCTGGACGTTAGAGCTTCTGCTACACATAGGTAGTGTTTGGCTTCTGTGTGGGGCCCATCTAAATGAGAAGCTCCTCATCTAGTAAAGTGTCCTCCAGGGTGGGCTGACCCCCAGCTGTGCAAAGATACAGACAGCCCAGGTTCCTTTAACCCTACTGGGACCACATGCTCCCCCCCTCCAGCCTTCTAGACTATTCCACTCTTGTCCCAGTCAAATTTCACTTTGCCCAATTTCCTGCAGATTCTCCCCAGGGTTGGTCTTTCCCTTCTCTGTAGCTTATCACTCACTGTGTTAGATTCTGTTTCCATTCTTTTCCTTCCTGTTTCCATCCTTTTGCATCAGAGCACCCCAGAAAACATTCCTGTAGACTCGGGGTACTTATGGTCACAGGCCTGTACTTCCTTTCTGTTCATGCTTCGTAACAGCATCATTGACAAGGTAATTGTGAGATTTAAGATGCACAACATGATGTTTTGGTATCCGTTGCAGAATGGTACAAAGCAGTGTATCTATCACTTCTGTGGGAATTCAGGGTAGAGAACACTTAAGGTCAGCCCACTTGTAAATTTCAGACACACTGTACAGCATTATTAGTTATGCCACCATGGTATGCATTAGATCTGAATTTATTCACGGTCATTAGCATTTCTCAATCAGCTTACAAATTGGGGAGTAGATGTGAAAGAGCATTGGATAAGAATCAGAAAACTTGAATTCCCAAGTATATGGTCAGGGCCCAAGTAAGGAACAAATGGCATATTTAAAGAGGATTTTGGAAAGGGACTTTGAAAGCAAGGCATGGGCCTGGATGTGGGGGTCAGTAGAATCTCATGAGATCCCCCCAATCAGCAATGACTAGAAATCTTACCATCTCTAGATATAAAGAGATAAGGGGGAAAATGGTTACTAGGATGGAAGAAAGCACCTATCACAGTTACTCTGCGTGTTGCCAATAAATACACCACCAAACGGTTTAAGGGGAAACAGGTTTTATTGTGGCTTACAATTGCCTGGTGCATTTCTTAGTCTAGCTTGGCAGGAGAGCTCATGCCAACTCCAGGGTCTGAGGGAGGTATAAACCACTCATAGCCACAGCGCTGCTGAGGGAGGTGTAAACCACATTTTCCAGACAACACATCTGACCACGTATGCCAAAGAAGGCCAAACCCTACTGAGTCTAGACTGTCTCCATGAGGCCTTCCCGTCTAGCACTCAATGACGTCCCGACGCTTGGTAATACGCACATGCTGAGTGAAGTTCTCTAGTTCTAGAGGCAGAAATTTTCAAGGAACCAGAATGTAGCCACGGTTTTTCAACTATCTGAGATGTGCTTATCACTCATTGAAACCGCCCTGCTCTCGAGTCGAGCAATCGTCAGGATGGAGGGAAAGAAAACATCTAACAAAGGCTGTGAAAGAAATATCTGAATAAACCCAAGTATCAGTCACGCTCATTCCTGGTGGGCGGAGCACTGCTGTCAGATCCGGATCTGCTCCCAATCTGCCATCTTTTTGTACTTTTGATCTGGGAGAAACAGACATTATAGGTCAGATGTGGAGCTGCCGAGATTCAGCCATGAACTAGCTCGTGGAAGATGCTCAGGAAAGAAGATTTGGTGATTTTGTACACAGCACGAGCAATACGATCACAACTTTACATCTTTGTAATGCGCTCTGCGCTGAGTTCTGTGGAGCCCACATACCAAAGTGCAAGGGTAAAGGGAAACAAAGAATGCTTTGTTTTGTTTTTACGTTTTTTTCTGAAACCTACTCTGGACCCACAGAAGGTTTAGCACATACTGGGCAGCCCTTATGCCTCAGCACCGCAGAGCTTCCACGTACCACACACCTCGCATCAGCTCTAGAGAAAGCTATTGTAACGGAATTCCTGGAGCAAACACACATGCTCTTGAACTCGATGTCTTGCCAGGTGCGACACGTGACCAATCGGATGCCTATCGGTTCTCTGCCCTGAGCATGGCACAGAAGATGCGTGTGCCAGCTAACGATATTGACTTGCTACGTGAGGGATTCTGCCAGTTCTAAGGCTTTTTTTTCCCTATTTTCTAGATATTGGTGACTAATTTCATCGGTGCATTGATGGGGCATTGATTCTGATATCAGTTCTCTGATTCACATGTTCGATGTTTTTCCAGTGTCAGGAGAAAGTTATTCTTGGGAAAATATTTTTCTATTTGTATAAATAGGTCACCATGCTTGTCTGGTCATTTGGCCGACGGTACTCCATGAAATCCAACACGCTGGAGGCTGCCATCTCCTTGTAAAGCCAGACTCCAGAGAGACACTCGCTTCCTGATTCTAAACCCAGCTTACAAAGGGAAGACTCTAATTTGAAACATTATTTCTAGTTTCAAGCAAACCACTTCCACAATTTCACAGGACTTCAAGCGGAAGGACCAAGAGCTGGTCCAACTGGGCAAAAGTCAGAAACGAGGCTTGGTTTTCACTTTCGTTTCTAACTGAGAAAACAGAAGAAATGTCGAGGTGGTGGTTTTCAGTGTGGGTGAGATCTGTTTGTAAAGAGTTCTCCAGAACTTGGGGCTGGAGAGATGGCTCAGGGGTTGTGACTCTGTCTCACAAGCAGAAGGTTCTGAGTTCGGATCCCAGGTCCCACGTTAAAAAAAAAAAAAATTAAAAAAAAGAGTTCTCCAGAACCTTTGGGAGAGGTGAGTCTAAACAGGATCAGTCGTTGACGCTGCGTGGGGCAGGAGGGGATGAATAGACACGTCTGCGGGCTGAAAGGGGCTCAGCGATTGGCTGAGGAAGCATGAAGACTTGAGCTTCATCCCCAGCACAAAGGGGATGTAGCCGTGGGTGCGTGTGTGAGCCAATGGAAGGAAGGGGATCCGGGGTCCAGCCCAGCCTGCAGGGCCAGTAAAGGACCCTCCTCAACACTTCACGTGCAAAGCAGAAGAATGTGACATTGACCAGTAGCCTCTACTCATGCAGATGCATCACACGCGTACCACACGCAAGCACACAGAGAGCCATACCCACACATGCGCCCATTATGATCCCACACCCACAGACACACGTGAAAACACATAGATACATCATACCCACAAGCACACACACGTGCACAATACATTCACACATGGACACACACGTGCAAACATACAAGTGTGCACACATATGAACACGTACAGACACACCGTACCCACACGTGCACACATAAGAGCATACACACACCACGCACACATGCACACACATGAATATGCAATCACACACATGTATACACACCTGAGCACACATTGCATACATGAACACAAACAAACATAGCATATCACACATATATACACATGAACACACATAAGCACACACGTATGCATACTCATATGAGCACAAGCATGAACACACATGAACACACATGTACAGAAGAACCACTCATCTCTCTCACAGTATCATCCTTTATCGTGCAGCGACTTTTTCAAATAAACATCATGTTCCTAAGTTGTAGCTGACTGGCGCTTTCTAGCCTCTAGGCAAGGAGAATATCGCCACACAAAAACACAACAGATCGTGCTGTAGGATATTCCAGAAGCTTCTAGAGTTCCAAGTGAACTAACCCTGGAGTAGCCTTCCACAGCTGTGTCTTTGTTCGCTTCTGAACCCCAAGGGTGCCTAGTAACTTTTGGAAAGGATCTGTGAAACAAACGACTGAGTCAATGAACTCCCCACTCGTAGCCTCTCTTCCATAATCTTGTTCCGCCCTCCCTCGTCCCTGCCGTCTTCAGCATCTTCTACTCTGGCTCCTGAGGTGACTGAAGGCTGACCTCCTGACATTTTGAATCTGACATTTATTTACCTTTTCTTTGCAGCAATGAATCACCAACACCTCAGGTTTCATTTTCGCGGGTGCTGTGTGTGTGTCTCCAGGCGAATGCACAGAGCCCAGGAAGGTTTGGCTTGTGGGTCTGTCTCTGGGCCTGGGCATGTGCTGCCATTGCCTGGGGCTTCCTGTGAAAAGACTTGGGGACTTTGTGTCTGGATCACAGGTGAGACATCTCCTTTTTGCCACTTAGAACCACTGAACAATATTAGGAATCTCCCGGTAAAGAAAACCTGCCCAGTAACGTTTAATTGTAGTATTTCCCAACATCATTGTAACTAAAGAGCCTCCCTTTCATCTACCACGTGACATCTACTTATATCATGTGGATTTAGGATAACAAGCAATGAAAACATCTGGAAAATTGCTAGACTGGACTCTGTCCCAGAGTGAATAATACAGTCTGGGATTAAACTCAAGGGACAGGGCCAGAGAGCATCTCCTCTCCGGGCCCATAAAAAACAAGCGGTTCTGAGAACATTCCCAAGAAGGAAAGGACCCGGTCCTTTTTTGCCACGTTGTTTTATTGGTCTTCTTTTATAGGTTTGTCAGTTATCTGCAATGAGCAAGACAGCAGAGATATCAAAGCCCGGTACCTTCCTTGCAGTGGGGAACCCAAGTCAGGTTGGGGGAGGGGCAGGGAGCCAGCTGCAGCTTTTTATCTTTCGGTGACACACCAAGCAGCTATGTTCCACCAGGCTCATGAATCGCACCCCAGTCTTTTAAAGCCAAGGCTGTGCTTTTGATCTACAAGTTCATAGGACTCCACCATAGGCCAGACCCGCTGCCCCATCTACCCCGTTCCCTCCCCCAAACCCCTCCCACCCCCCAGACAGCGGTGAGTCGTCTGATTCAGAGAAAGCCAGAACGCCCTCCCTCTTCGCCGACTTGAGGTAAATAAGCTTGGGGGGAGGGATAGCGAGAAACAGAATAACCGTCTTCATTAAGCCAAAGCAGCTTTGGGAGAAGCCTAAAGCTGCTCTTCAGAACGTGCGGCAGTTCCACATGGTCAGGGGGCTGCCGGGCTGCCATGGAGATGAAATTCAAGTATAGAATTGAGGGACTCAGCTGTGTGACTCGCTCCCGCCCGGCCCCGCCTTGCTGCTTGGTGCAAGATACCTAACTAAATGCAGTATGTGATGTAAGCAGTTAAAGAACACAGATACATTTTTAGAAGAATTTTAAAGATTTTTTTTTAGAATCTATACATGCTGAGTAACTCTGATGTGAATCGGCCTTGAGTAAGCTTCTGGAAGGCCCGGGCCTCCTGCCAGCCTGGGTTGGTGGGGGAGGGAGGCTGTGCTCTCCAGAAAGCTCTTCCTTCCTCCTGCACCCAGGCTTCAGAGTAAAATGGGGACCAAACACATCTCCCTCTAAATTCCCACTCTTAGGACCGCGGCGTAGGATCCGGGCCTGGCTGCAGAGGATCCGGGCTGTGCTGCATTTGCCAAGAGCAGCCATCCTTCCAGCACTGTCCTCCTCGGCCATGGGATTCCTTCCCACAGCGCAAGCATTCTGGCTGTGGGTCGCCTCGGCAATCTTTCCATCCCCATCTGGAAACTCCTCTCTGGGTTGGCCCACAGCTTGTGCCCTTTCCTCCGTCAGGACTTTCCTCAAAGGTCGTTTGCTCAGAGACTCTGTTCTTGCCCTTGTTTTCAACAGTGGCTTCCCCAGCTAACAATCCCAGACTCCTTCTTGGCTTGGCTTATAGCACTTACCATTGTCTGCCACAGCTATGATTTCCTTCTTGCACTCATGGTTTCTAGCATCATGGTCTATGGAGTCTAGTGCTTTGTCTTTCTTATTTGCTTGTACAATGTTAGTAGTAAATATGCCTAGAATGGTACATGGTAAGACTCACTGACTCTTCTGAAAAAAAGAAAAGATTGGAGGGTGGATGGATGGATGGATGGATGGATGAAATGGAGGGATATTAGATAAATAGGACAATGGCTGACAGATGGATGGATGGACAGATGGACTAGCAGACTGATGGATGCATGGATGGTTAGATGGATAAGATGGGTAGGTGTTAGATGTATAGATAAACGGGTGGGTGGGTGGATAGGATGTTGGAAAGATGGGTGAGTATAATGAATAGGATGAGGGAGGATAGATAGATGAGAGATGAGCTGGAAGGATGGATGAGTAAGTGGATGGAGGATAGGAAGTTGAATAGGTGGATGAACAGGTGGATAGATAGATGGATATAATGGATGGGATGATAAATGAATAGAGAGATGGAAGGAAGGATGACAGAAGAATGAATTGATAGATAGTATGTTGGATAGATGGGTGGATGGATGGAGGGAGAGAGGGAAGGAGGGATGGAAGGGTGGGATAGAAGGATGGATGGGCGGGTGAGTGTATAGATGGATAGATAGGATGCTGTATAAATAGATGAAAGGTAGATAAGATAAATATATATGATGGATAGGATGATGAATGAGTAAATAAGTGGGGGATGGATGGATGGATGGATGGATGGATGGATGGATGGATGGATGGCCTAACAAGTAATTGTCTTCCAGGGGTCAGAGACATGATGTGAAATGCACAGTTCTGTTACGCTTTGATGGTGGTCTTTCTGAAAGTTCTGGAAACAAATCTGAAATCAGTGCACAGGTTTGGCAGACACAGGAGTGATGGAGGATGCACATTTCTCCAGCCTCCATAACTACACCATTTCAAGCTCTCCCCCGGTCCTCTTTTTGCCCTCTGAGGGTCCCTTTCAGCACCAGAAACCTGCAGTTGTGTCTGCTGTTGACCCCTGGCAGCCCTATTCCTCAAGACCTAGCCAGGGACGAGTGCTCCCAGGAGCACAGGCGCCGCTGCTGAGTGCTCCCAAGAGTACAAGCACAGCTGCTGAGTGCTCCCAGGAGCACAGGCACAGCTGCTGAGTGCTCCCAGGAGCACAAGTGCTGCTGCTGAGTGCTCCCAGGAGCACAGGCATTGCTGAGTGCTCCCAGGAGCACAGGCACAGCTGCTGAGTGCTCCCAGGAGCACAAGTGCTGCTGCTGAGTGCTCCCAGGAGCACAGGCATTGCTGAGTGCTCCCAGGAGCACAGGCACAGCTGCTGAGTGCTCCCAGGAGCACAAGTGCTGCTGCTGAGTGCTCCCAGGAGCAAGGCGCCGCTGTGCTTGAACCCACACACAGATGAAGGAGACTCCCTAGTGCTCCTTCTCAAGTCAACCCTTGGCTGCCAAGTCACCCTTGGCTGTGGCACTTGCCTCCAACCTCCAATTCTGTCTCTCCGTCTCCACCTCCAGCCGGTCTCCAAGCTTGGCGATCCCATGCCCCAGATGTCTGTTGCCTCCCCGCCTCTCCCCCATTCTCACACCAGGCCCCAGTTCCCTCTCACTCAGCTATTGCAACAGTCATCCAACTGGTTTCCTATCTCCAGTTTCTCCCTCCTACAGCCTCTGCTCCGAGCAGCTGCCACAACAAGATCCCCAAATGACAAATAAAAAGTCACTCTCACTGGTGACCAAGAGCCAATGGCTTCCCATCGCCAGTGAGATGGGTCCTGCTCCACCTTCCAGCCTGTCCTTGGACCCACAAAGCACCTTCACCAGACCCTTGCTTACTCTGTGTCCACCCCCCTCTGGTCCCCACATAAGCTGGGTGCTTTCTGCTCTTTGCGAACCGCTTGTCTCCTTGCCCTTCAGCTGCTAAAATCCCGATCGTGGACAGATCCGTTTATCGGGAAAGAACGACCTTCTCTCGCGCCCTACATTGTCCGTGTCAACAAAGGTCCTTCCCCTATATGTCCCCGTGACAACATCATGTGCTCTCGGCCAGGTCAGTCCTCACATACATGAGCACTTCTGCAGCTTGAGGGTGGAGATGTTTGGCCTCTGCTATTCTCAGAGCCTGTGAAGAACAGCCGCACGGCGGGGCCCAGCCTGTTCCAGGGACCCTGATAACAGCACTGTCGCTGTGCCGAGGGACGCTCCTGCCTCTCCCCTGCCCCACCATGATCAGAGGGCCTCGCGGTCCTGAGAGTGAAGAGCTGTTACTCAGAGCTGAATGAGCTGGAACGGCCCCAGCCATGGAAAAGAAATGTTTCACAACTTCCTCCCAGGTGAATCTTCGAGAGGCAGTCACTGGGGTGAGAAGAACAGGCCTGATTTACCAGTTGGGGCTGTTGTCCCAAGTCCACCACGTCAGCGCCACATGCCCCGTGGCACATGCCCGGGCATCCCAGTGCCGCGCACTGTGGGTAGACAATTTGTCAAACATGGGTAGAGGCAGAGGACAGAAAGGGAGAACAGAATGGAGGAGGAGAGGACGGGGGAAGGAGGGAAGGAGGAGGAGGGGAAGAGGAGGAGGGAGGGAGAAAGGAAGAAAGGGAGGAAGGGAAGGAAGGAAGGAAGGAAGGAAGGAAGGAAGGAAGGAAGGAAGGAAGGAAGGAAGGAAGGAAGGAAGGAAGGAAGGAGAGAAAGATGGAAGGAAGGAAGGAAGGAAGGAAGGAGAGAAAGATGGAAGGAAGGAAGGAAGGAAGGAAGGAAGGAAGGAAGGAAGGAAGGAAGGAAGGAAGGAAGGAAGGAAGGAAGGAAGGAAGGAGAGAAAGATGGAAGGAAGGAAGGAAGGAAGGAAGGAGGAAAGAAGGAGAGAAGAGGAAGGAGGAAGGAAGGAAGGAAGGAAGGAGGAAGGAAGGAAGGAAGGAGAGAAGAGGAAGGGAAGAGAGAAGAGAGAAGGAAGGAGGAAGATGGAAGGAGGAGAGAAGGATGGAAGGAAGGAGAGAAGGAGAAGGAAGGAAGGAAGGAAGGAAGGAAGGAAGGAAGGAAGGAAGGAAGAAGAAAGGAAGAAAGAAGGAGAGGAAGATGGAAGGAAGGAAGGAGGAAGGAAGGAGAAAGAAGGAGAGAAGATGAGGAAGGAGAAGGAGGAAGGAAGGAAGGAAGGAAGGAAGGAAGGAAGGAAGGAAAGGAGGAAGGAAGGAGGAAGAAAGGAAGGAGAAAGGGAGCGAGGGAGCGAGGAGGGGAGGCCTCAGGCATGAGCACTGTGTGAAAGGAAATGAGCGGGAAGGTGTCTGTGATACCTGCCGCGCAGCTGTCAAGGCATCATCGTGATTCTCTGGCTGTTCTGAGCACATCAGTTCCCATCAGTGCAGGCATCTGCATGTCACCATTTTATTGCCCGTCTTGCTTCGACTAGGAATTCTTTTCTGTGCAGGTGCATGTACACATGCGTGTATGTGTGGGGGAGGGCGTGCCTGTGAGGCCTAGGAGCGACATGGGGAATCATCCTGGAGGCTCCATCTACTTATTGCTCGCTCTGGGGTCTCCCAGGCTCCGCCTTCCAGGGCCAGAACTACAGGCTGACTCCCTGTCTGCCCAGCACTTTGGTGTGGGATCTGGGGATCTGAACTCAGGTCTTTTGCTTATGGGGCAAAGGTTTTAACCCCTGGGCCCTCCCCAGCCTTTGAATTGGATCTGTTAAAGGAAGTACATGCTCCACCTGTGTCCTGGTACTGAACCAAGTGTTAGCATGTGGTAAATGTGCAAGACATTGGTCTTAGCAATAGTTATGTACAGCTGTGTTTCCAAGTTGACTCTAACAACCTTGTGCTGTTTCTTCTAGCCAATACTACCCCCAGTACAAAGACTGATTTCTTTCATTTGATCTACACTCTTTTTAATGCCATTCTTTGCCAATCCTGTCTGTGAAATCACAGAGATGGAAGTGGATCTTGATTTTCCTTGTGCATATAACATGTTCATCTCCATTCAGATATCACGGAACTCAGTACAGCTGCTATAGACAGGTCACTTCACTTTCTTCTCAAACCGAAGCACAAGAAAATGTCTGAATTCTACTATCTAGCGCTTACAATGGGATTTAGTCACATGTCGCCAAGTGTCAGCCTATGTTTACACTTTTCTCTGTGCCGGCGGGTTCATTGGCAGAGCACAATTTGAGGAAAGGGGGAATCGCTTTATCATTATCTCAAATGCAGTGGTTAGGTGGATTCTGAATTGAGAATGTGTTTTGCCATGTCCATCAATGGCTGTCATAGTTAGGCACAGGTGTCAACTTGATGGTTGAGGGTCTGAGCTCTGGGCACATTTGTAGAGAATCAGCAGTTGAGTTAAACCCTGAGTGAACCTGCAGGAGATTGTCTAGTGGATGGGGAAGGCCCAGCCCATGGTGGGTAAGACTAATCCCTGGGCTGGTGAATAAAATGGAGAGTGCTATTTGAGAAGGGGAGCATCCTTGCGTACACTTGGCCAGACATGCTGGTCTGGTAAGTAAGGATCGTCCCTCTCTCAGTTGTGCTGTGAGATGGTGACGGTGCAGCTCTCCGGCCAAGCTGGACCAAGAACTGTAACTGGATCCCTTGTTCCCTTAACGGTAATGCCATGATTTTATCAGCAACCGTGCAAGTGAACTGTAACGATGGCAAAGATTTCCCCTAACCCCCATTTGCCCATCTTCTTCACGTCTTCATCCCCATGTCTTCCCAGATCTAGATAGTTTACCTGGAAAATGACTCACAGAACTTTCCGGAAGATAAAGTGAGTGAGCGCTCACTTGTGAAAGTGGAAATGCGTCCGTCCAGTGAGGACGCGGGGAAGCTTGCAAGCAAATGAACGCAGGTCAGATTAGGCACCGCTGCTCACTTGAGCCTTTCAAATAAGAGCAAAGTTTAAAAATAATATCTGGGAGAATGAGAAGATGGTTCAGGAGTTAAAGCCTCTTAAGCAAAAAGACTTGAGTTCAGATCCCCAAATCCCATGTAAAGATATTGGTAGATGTGATGGTGACCTGTGATTCCTGCCCTTGAAGACAGAGACTGGGAAACCCCAGAGCAAAGCAATAAGGAGGTGGAGCAATCCAGGGTGATTCCTGATGTCACCCTTGGACCTTCACAGCACACACTCAAGTGTCCTCTTGTACACACACACACACACACACACACACACACACACACACACAGCACACACACACACACACACACAGTATCTGCCATGGTCAGAGTGACCTGAAATTGACACTCACTTCAAAAAATATTCCCAAGAACTGTTTGGTAACCAGAATCAAGGGTCCCAAGAGCTTCCTAACCCGGTGACCATCTTGTACCTAGAAACCCAATCCGTGGACATCGACCGCAGTGAAGGAACCGTGACGTGCACATAAACCTTTGTCACTTGCCGGTACCAACTGAGACCCACGGACAGCAAATGTGATTTCAGATTCCGACTGCTGGACGAGTGGTCACGTGTCCGCCTCGGTCAGGGACAGGACATGCGGTTTCGTAGTTAGAAGTATGCACAGGAGGCAAGAATCACCGGCGGGCAGTGAAGTGCTACTGCAGCTAAGACCGAACGCTGGGAAAGGCCGCTGGCGTTTGCCCGTCAGCTTCCTGACCTCGGGCAAGTCGCTCTATGTCTCCAAGCCTTCATTTTTCTCATCTGTGAGTAACCCGGTCGTCTCCCCATGTTGCAGTGGAAGGAGATGGAGGGTATGCAGCACGCTCAGCTCGGGGCCGGCGCACAGCAGACTGACGAACTCGTTACTCATCCTGCAAATATTTGTCAATCATTGACTGTGTGCGAACCACCCCACATGCGGGCCAACCGTGGGAAGGAGGCTCTCCCGTGTTCTGAAGCTTATCTGATCTCAGTAAGGAGGGCGTTCTGCCTGCCTGGTGGGGTCCCTCGACTTGCCCGTTCTCATTTGGGCTATGCCAGCCTTGCTTCGGGTCTTTCGCCAGATCCCACAATTTACAAGAAGATCAAGCTGGATGCCATTAGTTAGGGGTTTGCAAAAATCGCTCCTCCGCGTACCCCTAAAGTGTCAGGAAGTACCACTTTCCGTTTCAAGAGGTCCTACGACCTCAAGTCTGGACAGGACAGTCTGCCAAAACCCTGGCTCTGGGGCACAGGAGAGGGCCCAGTGGGTAAGAGCGCTTGTCATGCATGCATGAAGACCTGGGTTCAAATCTCTAGCAGCATTTGAAGGGGAAAAAAAGCTGGGTATGACCTATAACCCCAGAGTTGGGCTGAGAGAGACAGGTGAATCCTAAGGAGCTTGCCTAGCAGAATGTTGAGTTTTGGGTTCATTGAATGACTGAGTCTGAGTCCTAAGGGATAAGGCGAAGAGTCATAGAAAACATACAATATGTTCTATTCTGGCCTCCACGTGGCCCACATGAATGTATATGCCCATATACATATATTGCACGCTCACACACACACCTCACATCATATACACATGCATATACACAGACACACACACACACACACACACACACACACACTCACACACACACACTGTGGCCAAAGGAAAAGTAATAATACAATTATGCTACATTTGTAAGACTGGAAATCTAGTATCCTAAAGATCATGCAATGGAGATTTTGACAAGACATATGGTAAGAAACAAAATCCCATTTGCTCAGAACCAGAAGCAACGGCAGAAGCAAGCTCCTGCCTTTTGTACCTTTGTGGTCTCTGGGACCTGAGGCCGCTCCCAGAATGGAGACCGTAGGCCAGGCCAGGCGTAGATCTCGGCACTCCGCAGAAATAGCCTCCTCTCGAGGTTTGTCTGTACAGTATAGGGTCTCACTACGTAGCCAAGCCTGGTCTCCAACTCCAGCCCACTCTGCTAGCACCACCACGCCCGGGGAAGCTGCCTCTGGCAGTCCTGGCAGTCCAGGCAGTCTCCAACATTCTGATCTCCCAGAGGAGATTAAAAAGTGGCAACCGAGTGTAGAGACTCCACGATCCCGCACACTCTTCCGCGTGGCTCCTACAAGCCGCCCCTCATAGCAGGGCTCTGACTGGTGCTTCATCGTCTAGAAATGAACACCAAATGTTGGCTGAAGAACAATCTCCAGGTCTAACTCCATAACCCCCAAAAGTTTATGCAAAGGAGATGGCCTTTTTTTTTTGAGACTAGACTGCAAGATCAAGGTGTTATCTGCTTCCTCTGAAATGTGGGAGAGGGGCGAGCCCTCCTGCGATGGCCAGTCTTCACTGCCCACTGGACGGGATGTAGGATCGCAGACACAGGGGAGAAGAGGGTAAGAATGTCACTCGAGACCCTGAGGTGCAGCTGCTACAAGCCAGGTAATGCCCAGGATCGCCAGAAGTAGGCAAGAGAAGTATGTTACGTTGTTGTGATCAAACAGCTGAAGGGGCGGTAGGTTTATTTTGGCTCACAGTCTCAGGGACACAGTCCAAGTTAGATGCAGGTGACAACTTGATGGTTGAGTGTTCGAGCTCTGGACACATGTGTTTTATAGAGAATTAGTAGCTGAGTTAAGCCCTGAGCAGGCCTGCAGGAGATTGGTGAATGAGGAAGGCTCAGCCCTAGTGGTCGGGCCTAGTGCCTGGGCAGGTGGATAAGATGGAAGGAGCTGGTTGAGAAAGTCGGCGTCCTTCTGCGCACTTGGCCAGACGTGTTGGTCTGGCAAGTAAGGATCGTCCGTCTCTCAGCTACTATGTGACTATGGTGTGGCCAGTTCCCTCGGCCCTTGGTGTCAGTGTGGACTCTGCTTCCAAGCTGGACAAAGAACCATGACCAGGCTGTCCTACACCAAAATTAAAACCTTTGTTCCTCAAACCCTCTGGTCCTGAATTCATCAGCAACCGGCAGAACTGTCACAACACACTGTGGTGGGAAAAGAGGCAGCAGGCCTGTGAGAGAGCCGGCCCAGGGTCTCCCCAACAGGAAGCAGGGAGAGGACCGCTGACCCCAAGCAAGGGAGCACTTTAATTCCAGCGGGCTCGCTCCTTCTCACTTAAACCTCTGGAAGCACCCTCCTGAAGCCAGGAGAGACGCCATGTCCCTCGGAGGTGATCCTACATCCCGCCCAGTGGGCGTGAAAACTGGCCATCGCGGGAGGGCTCGCCCCTCTCCCACATTTCAGAGGAAGCAGATAACACCTTGATCTTGCAGTCTAGTCTCAAAAAAAAAAAACGAGAGCAAAAATAAAAAAGAGTAAATAATGGATCCTATCGTTCCAAGCCACATACCTGGTGTGACTCTGTGAGACAGTCCTTGGACACAGAGGCCCCACGCGCATGGGGCAGTCAGCGCCACACGCAGCCACACTGAGGATGTCCTTCCGCGGGTCTCTGCACTCAGGCATTCTTGGTCGCCATGGTGATGTGTTTCTCGTCCGGGCCATGGTCGCCTGGCAGACAGTGACAGCTTCATGGGAGACGCCTCCTACCCCTCATGCCTGCCCATTGCAATTATTCTGCAAGTTGCCAATAAATTCATAACAAAACAGCTTGAGGGGCAGCCAGGGGGTATTCTGGCTCCCAGTTGTCTGATTACGCTTCTTACTCTCGCTTGGCAGGAGGGTCCCCATCGCCACCAGGAGTCAAGGAAACTCGCCTCACCATATCCATTGGACGGCTGGGAGAGGGACGATCCTCAATTGCCAGACCAGCATGTCTGGCCAAGTATACAGAAGGATGCCGACTTCTTCAACCAGGGACTAGTCCCGCCCACCGTGGGCAGGGCCTTCCCCATCCGTTAAACAACCTCCTGCAGGCTCACTTGGGACTTAACCACTAATTCTTTACAAATGTGCCCAGAGCTCCAACCTTCAATTGCCAAATTGACAGCAGTAGCTGTTTGCCACGCTGTCTGACTCCCACTATAGCTAGGCACCGATCCCCACCCTGCAGGGGCCCCTCGGGCTCTGTGGCCACAGGGGCTTCGTGTTCACAATGGGATGCTGGGACCCAGCCCATCACACACGACCAGCTTCTTGCAGCCCGCTGGTTAGTGACGCGATTCTGAAGTTAGAGAATCTGAGGGGCGCTCACCTTCCACACGCTGAGTGCTAACAGGACTTCTGAAGGAAGGAGTAAATGAATCATCCACCAACTCAGAAAAAAATAACAGGCTTGGTGGCTTGCGCTGGCAGAATCACCAGCCCTTGCAAACATCCTGACAGCTGTGTCACGTGACTGCACAGACAGGCTCTCTGCTTCTCGGACCCTCTTCTGTCCCTCAGACGTGCTGCTGGAGGGTCATATTTCCCAACATCTCTTTTCGCTCAAGTCTTCGTGTCTCTTTTCAGTGCACTACCAGACTCTGCTTACGCCAAGTTCAAAAATTAGGCGGAGAGAGAAGCTGTCCATGCAGGGGGGGGGGTAAAAAATACAAGCTGTGAGGGGGTGGCAGGAGGGGTGGGCAGTCAGCTCCACTCTCTGGAGCTGGGGGCCGCTTGCACAGATGTGCTCATCCCGTGCATGACTTGTTCCTGATCTGCGGTCTGCACCCCGCTTAACGGCTTGTTTTTAAAGATCACATTTTACTCACACTAATATTAATGCCCTTTATTCTGCTTGACTTCACACTCTAAGACAGTGCCTCTCGGAAGATTTTCCTTCCTGAAGGGTTCGGTTATGTAACATCATGGTAATGAATGACACCCCGATTTCTAGCTTCCACTCTGGGTCAGTCAGCCCCCCACTTCCGCCCTCCACTAGGGCAACACTTTGCACAGTATACATACATCTTCTACTATACTTAATTTTTTTTAGTTGGGACTGGTGGTGCACACTTGTCATGAATCAGCATTTGGGAGGCTGAGTTCACATTCAAGACCAGCCGGGACAATTCTTGTGTGATGTTT
The DNA here is from genome assembly GCA_023101885.1 of Typhlomys cinereus. Lineage (NCBI taxonomy): Eukaryota > Metazoa > Chordata > Mammalia > Rodentia > Platacanthomyidae > Typhlomys > Typhlomys cinereus. The sequence continues at coordinate 11,087 of JALPQD010001011.1, read as the reverse complement.
TCCTCTCTGGGCACCGGTGAATGCCACATTGGCCTTTGTGTAACCTAAGGAGGAGGCCGTGTAGCCATCGGAACCATTTCTCTCTGGAGAAAGACTCAGCAAGGCAACAGGTGTTAGTCTCAGGAAGTTGCCGAAAGGAAGTCTGGGGTCGGGGAAGCGCTTCTCAAGGTGGTTGGTATAGAGGAGACTCACTGGCCAAACGGTCAATGTGGAAGAGACTCGGAACAGCCCAGCAGTCTGGAAGAGACGTTGTCATAGCAAGTCATGCCGCAGAGAGCTGTGGGTGTAGCCTCTGGGGGTCTCACCCTGGCTCCCTTCAAGGGGTCCCTGCCTGCAAGGAACCCTCACACCTATTTTGTAAGTAATACCAATGAACTCATACTTCCGAGGTCTGTCATTGAATTCTGTGTGGGTTGAACAAACATTTGTGTGGCATCTCCTCAGGATAAGTGTACTCCACAGTGTGGATGGAGGCTAGCCTCAGCTACACAAGAAAACTCAGGTAGATAGATAGATAGATACATACATACATACATACATATATAGTCAGATACATACATAGACAGACAGATAGACAGATGATAGATGATAGACAGATAGATAGACAGACACATACATATATGCATACATACATAAATAGATACATATATACATATATACATACATAGACAGATACATACATACATACATACATAGACAGACAGACAGATAGACAGACGATAGATGATAGATAGATAGATAGATAGATAGATAGATAGATAGATAGATAGACAGATACATACATACATAGATAAATAGGTAGATAGATACATAGATGGACATATAGATACATATAGACAGACAGACAGACAGATAGACAGGTAGGTAGGTAGGTAGGTAGGTAGGTAGATGATAGATAATACATAGATACATAGATAGACAGACAGTTAAATAGATATATAGATAGATGACAGATACATAGATGCATAGACAGACACAGACAGATTACACACACACACACACACACACACACACACACATTTCTTTTGAATTGTCTTTCCTGGAAAATGTTCCTGCATAAGACACAAGGAGACTCGGGGCCTCTGAC
>JALPQD010001011.1:0-5000 GCA_023101885.1 Typhlomys cinereus | reverse complement strand
TCAGGTTGGCACCTGTGTATCCAACTGGTCCAGCCTCCATAAGAAAAGGCTGAAGAGTCATGACTAGACAATTTGTTGATATTTCAAATCATGGCTTTAACCCTGAAGGCTCCTTTGAAGCCCCAGGGGCCACACCCCCACCTGACACCCCTTCTGGCTCTTGGTCCCTCCGGAAATCTTCCCGAGAGGCTCGGAAACAAGAGGAACCATCCTTACGGCTTCCATCTGAGGAGAGAGAGCAGGCCCTGTTTCCAGGAACCAAGCAGACAGGACCTTGGAATCCAACAGCTGTCACCTCTGAATATATACATTCATGACCCGGCATCCCTTCCAAACATGACCTGACGTATTAGTTGCCCATCCGGCATTGCAAGATGAACACATTCATGAGCAAATGGCTCGCGTGTTCCAGACAGGGCCGGTGCCCGAGGAGAGCAGAGCCCTAAGAACAGAGCTCTCCATTCCTCCCGCTCCCGACAGGTTTGCTCTTTGAAGCATTATCTACCACAAGAAAAGACGGGAAGGGACGGAGACATCCATCTCACGAAAGGCCAAGAGATGGAGTCGCTTGTTCCAGAGGAGGTAATAGGGTAATTTAACAGAACTAACAAGGGCGTCCGCACGTCTGCATTAGCAGATCTCAAATTATATTGAGCGAGAGGGCCCGCTCTGCCCGCTCACTAATGAGCCTGTACTCGTGCGCAGTGTATTTATAGTGCTATGAATACACATCTGCACGTGCAAGGAAGCATGTCTGTGCACGTGCATCCTGTGTGTGTGCACGTATGTGAGTGCACAGGCATATCTACACATGGAGACCGAAGGACAAGTGAGGAGGATCCTTCCTGGGAGCCATCCACCTAATTTGTGAGACAGGGTCTCTCGCTGGAACCTGAAGCTCACCTATTAGGTGAGGTACCTGGCCAGTGAGCCCCAGGGGTCCACCTATGTCAGGGCCCAGCGCGGGATTACTAGTGCATAGCACCATCCCTAACTTTTCCCATCCTTCCTGGGAATCCAACCCAGGGTGCACAAGCAATTTATCCACAGAGCTCTCTCCCCAGCTCCCACGAGACACTTTCTTTCAAATGATATCCACCAAACCTCTGTTGGGAAGATGAGAAGAAACAGGGATGGGCCTATTAAAAAACTTTTTATTTTTTGTTTAATTATTCTGGCTTTTTAAAAGAATTGTTTGTATTACTTGTGCAATTAGGTTTCAGTTAAACCACTTTCGTAACTAGGAAGGTATGGTCCAAATACATGAGAAGGTAAGTAATGAGCTCACTGATAATCAAGACAATGAAAGAAGCAGCATTGCCAGGCAAACGAGATTTATTACCCAACACAGTATCTGCAATAGGAGCTGGAAGCTCAGACCAGGAGGAGCTTCCTGGGCGCTAGAATCTCTGAGAAGCAGCTAAGGAGTTAGGATTGCCTCGAAAATCTTCCCCTAAAGGGATGAATGGTAAGATGGAGTTTGGTGGGCTGGAGAGATGGTTCAGGGGTTAACACTCTGCCTCACGAGCAGAAGTTTCTGAGTTTAGATCCCAGGTCCTATGTAAAAATGTCAGGTGGAAAATGGCAGTGGCTTTTGCTTCTGGCACTGGTGGATGGAGCCTGGGAAATCCCAGAGTGAAGCAAAAAGAAGATAGAAGCAATCCAGGACGATTCCTGAAGTCACCTTTGGTCCTCCATAGGAACATACAGTGTTCTCTCTCTCTCTCTCTCTCTCTCTCTCTCTCTCTCTCTCTCTGCTCTCTCTCTTCTCATACACACACAGATAGATAGAGAGATAGATAGATAGAGATAGATGATAGATGATGATAGATAGATAGATAGATGATAGATAGATAGATAGATAGATAGATAGATAGATAGATAGATGATAGATAGATAGATAGATGATAGATAGATAGGTAGGTAGGTAGATAGATAGATAGGTAGGTAGGTAGGTAGATAGATAGATAGATAGATAGATAGATAGATAGATAGATAGATAGGTAGATAGATAGATAGATAGATAGATAGATAGATAGATAGATAGATAGATAGATAGATAGATAATTTTTGAAAAGCTGGAGCTTGGTGCAGGCCATGCAGTCATAAGTGTGCAATGCGAGTCTGCACTGTAAGATGTGAAGTTTCAGTCCTCACTCTCGTCTATTCCATGAAGTGCACCCTAGGGGGGAGTCAGACATGGGAAGTAAGGGTGCCTTGGTCTAACCCTTGAACCAAGTAGACGAGAGATCAGATCGCCCTGGCAGGGATGTCTGGAGAGAAGCAGGCTCGCTTGGATTTTGAATTCCTCTGGGAATGAGGGGCCTTTTATCTGGGAATAAGTGTGAGATTATTTGTGACTTGTTGAATGAATGAATGAATGAATGAATGAATGATTACGGGGAGGTCAATTGAGAAAACCCTGCTGCTGGCAGCCTTGAGGCTCGGTGACGGCCGAGTGTCACCTGGCATCCCGAGGACCCAGCTTCAATCCCAGCGCTGCAAAAGACGAACAACTAAATATACTCACTGGGCGCGTGGCCAGCTCTTCAACTTCGGTGACCCCTTCATCTTGCTTCTCTGTCCATGCCCCCCAAACCATCCACATGTGGCTCTTGTCTGCCACCCAGTTTCACTTCCATCCTAAACCCAATCCCTTCCTCATGTTGGGATGGGGGTGACTGTCTAAGGCTGATATTTCTTTTCCTTTCCAAGGTTTCTTCCCGGACCCAAAGACTTGCACGTAAACCTGGCGGACATTCCCACAGCACAAAGCGCCGTATGGATGGCTGCATCCAGTGGTCTTGTAAGGGGAGCGCCCAGCGTCCGTCAGTAGAGGTTACATCTTTCAGGCTGATAGCACGAACTATCCGTTCTCCACTCGGAAGACAGTCCCTGACGGAAGAGGATTGGGCTGCTTGATTTAAGAATATATGTCATGCTCGCTGTGAACAGAAATGCAGAGCCCGGAACTTAAATAGTCACAATGCCACCAACTTAATGAGCTTCTGCTCTGCGTACTAATCACAACCCTGTCGCAGATGCAGCTGACTCGAGACGGTAGGTAAGATGTATGGGGAGTGGATCACATCCATCCATAGTCTCCCCCAGACAGGAACAGGTCTGCAGTCACGCAGGGTCTCCAGCGAGTGAACCTCTCAGATGCTCCCTTCTGCCCTGAGAGTCGCTTCTTGGCACAGTCCTGCCCCGCATCTGACTGGCAGGCCTGATGAGTCCCAGCTGACTGCTAAGAAGGAAGAGCCAGGAGTCCCCCCTCAAATGCTGGGCACCCCTGCACCCCTGTTTGGGTTAGGTCTCTCGGCCTAACGTTCTTTATGTGGGATTGAGAATCCGCACTCGGGTCCCTCTGCTGGCGAGACAGAACTTGACTCCTGAGCCGTCTGGCTAGCCGTTGGGTCGGGTTTCTCAAATCTCTCTCACGGCAGACGTGATGTTCTGGATTGGAGGGATGGTCAGTTAAAGCACTTGCACCACGGGTGTGAGAACCAGAGTTTGGATCTTCAGAACCTGCTCAAAAGGCCAGGCAGGATATCAATTTTGTGCCCCCCTGTGCAGGCATGTGTATGTGCACGTGTGCCTGAACTCATACACAAGCATGCACACATATACACACACATGCACACATGTGCGTGCAATATTATACACATATGAAACGGCATTTTTCCATATAAAATATAAGCGGAGGAACTCAGCAGCAGTCCTACTCAATAAATCACTGGGGCCTTTAGTTGCTAACGCTCATGGGCCATTGGCTATTTGCCAGGTATTATCTTAAGCATTTCAGCCCATGTATTCATCACAAAACATCTGTGGTCAGTACCAACATGTATCCTGCTGGCAGGGTCCAACCTGTGGCTCCTGGGCCCCATACAGCCCAGGATGGCTCATCTTGCTGCAGTGTCAGGCGAAATAAACGTATGCATCCTTTCACATCCTGCGGGCTGTAGGTTATCCACCCTGGATTTAATGTGTGGCCCAAGACAATTGACCTTTGTCCAATGTGATCCAGGGAAGCCACAGGCTGGACACCCCTGTCTGGGTCTCTAAGAAGGCATGAGATGGGAAGTGATCTGTCTAACTAGGTAGCTGACTCTCCAGTCAGGACGCTGGACCACCAGGTTGTTCTGGAAGCTTCCTTATGTGGGGCAGCTCAGTCATTCAGCACGTGTGGAGTGAGCGTCCTGGGCGCCCGGCTCGGCAGGTGCTGGGCAGAGATGCGTGAGATGCTTCCTGCTCAGCCAGCAGTCCCACAGACCCGAGGAATGCCCACTCCCTGCCCACTCCCTGCAGAGGTGGCGAGAGGCTCTGGCTGTGAAGTACCCCCCCCCATGATTCAGGTGCTGAAGTGTCCAAGGTTTAGTCCCCAGCAGAGGAGCCAAATGCTGGGAGAGGACTGGCTCAGGAAGCTCTAATCGTGGGATGTCCTCTGATGGACTCAGTGTGGCGGCATTCTTGGGAGGTGATGGAAACTTTCAGGGGCGGGGCCTAACCGGTGGAAGTAGGTCACGGGTAGGTGTCACCGGGGCCATATCTTGTCTTAGGTTCCTCTTTCTCTCCTCCCCTCCCTCCTCTTTCCTTTCTTCCCCTCCTCTGTTCCCTCTCCTTTTTCCTTCCCTCTCCTCCTCTTCCCTCTCCTCTCTCTTCTCTGTCTTCTGGCCACACCGGGAGGTAAAGCAGCCTCAGCTGCTACCGACTCCAGCCACCATGATATTTAGTGTCATGTCAGACTCAGAGCAACTGAACTTTCTGGAACGGCCAGTCACAGTCAATCTTCCGTCCCTTTAAGTTGGTTTTTCTCAGATCATTTGTCATCGCCACAAAATATCTAATTAGTGCCTAGAAATAGAGAGGTTTACCAAGGCCTAAAGAGGAGTCAGACAGGAATTGGTGAGAAGGGGCTAGGGATTATGAAGGATGTGTGGGGACCCCTAGGGTCCTATCCAGATGGGGCCCACAACATTGCACATCTGGAGGAATCT
>JALPQD010001010.1:193146-232358 GCA_023101885.1 Typhlomys cinereus | reverse complement strand
AGAAGAAAGAAAAAAGAAAGAAAGAAAGAAAGAAAGAAAGAAAGAAAGAAAGAAAGAAAGAAAAAAAAAAAAAAAAAAAAAAGAGTGACCATAAAAGTCTTCTTGGAGGAGGCAACATTTATTGAGGCCAGGACAGCTTTGACTGAATTGAGGTTGAGAAGCAGCGGGAACATAAGCCCTGAGGTGGCCACAGGTTTGGGCTGTGTAGGCTGGTGAGGTTGGTGCCAGTGAAGCTGAGCGCACTGGGGTTTGTTTAAAGCACCTGCCGCTTGAGAAACAGGGTGACTATGGCTAATGGAGGGGAGACGATGGCGGGAACAAGAAAGGAGCAGGAATCACTGCGAGGGGCCGGATCCCCCTGGGTATGCAGAACTCTTGAGTGGACGCAGACCTAATTTTTAAAGTATTTTATGTATTTATTGGTTTGTTTGTTTCTTTCAACAAGAAAGAGCACAGCATGTGCTATGGTGGAGGTCCGAGACAATTCTTACAAGTTGTTTCTCTCCTTCCGCCATGTGGGGCTTCTATGGTTCAGATGGGTCATTGGATGTGTGAGCAGGTGCCTTACCCACTCAGCTAACTCCCTGCCACCCATCTCGAGACATGATTTAAAGTGGGGTGTGCTTTAACTGAGGTACGGGCCTGTAATCCCAGCCACTTGGGAAACTGTCACAGGAGGCTTACAAGTTCAGCATCTGCCTGGGTTACCGAGTGGGTTCAAAACCTGCCTGGGCACCGTAATATAATTCTGTCTCCAAATCAAAAACGCAAAGATGATGGGATGCAGCTCAGTGGTAGTGCAGTTGCCACGCACACTTGAGACCCTGGTTCGGGCCTTAGTACAACCACAAAAAGTTGTTCTTACTATTTACAGAGCACCTCATAATGCCAAGAGCTGGCCCAAGCAATTTACAAGTCCTGTGTTCTCAGAGTAAAGCTGGGTTCGTGGCAGGCTTGCTTGGTAAGCACCTTTCCCTGCCAAGCCATCTTGCTGGACTCATTTAGTCATTCCACAAGCCCCTCTGTCTTACAGAGTGGGAAACGGCTCTGGAAGCACAGACCACCTGCATAAGCTCACTGGGTTCCCCCGGCCTTGCCCCTAGGTTCAGCCCAATTGTGAAAATTCAAAGAGTAAAATGGCAAACTAGGCAGTGGACTATTTAACTAGCAGCTGCCCTGAATTCTTCTTGATGGATTGACTGTCACCAAACACTATCTTGTCTTTCTATCTTTATTTTCTCCGCTTTGGGGTGTGGCACAGCACAGTGTTGGGTTAAAAACCATGGGTCTCAGCCAGCATGAAGCACCACTTGAGTAGCAGTTAATTACCTCTAATGATCATTGACACAGCTCCCACTTATGGAGCTTTTTCTACAGGCCGGGCCCTGTCTCAGTGCCTTTACATCTCCTCAGTAAGCGTGGGCTGGGGCCACTCCCACCACCTTCCCTCTGCCCCACCCTTCCTTCTGGGATATCTACTGGGAGAAAAGATGCTATCAGGCAGCAGGGTGAATAGGCATGGCAGGTCTTTGCTGCAATTTTCATAATGAGGCAGTGGCTTTTGACCCATTTCCTGGGTCATAACCAGCCCCAGGGTCTACTACAAAATTTGACCCATGGTTGCCCGGAGGAGGTAGGGCCGTGGGTGCTGGGAGAAGAGAGGGAAGGGGCCTGAAGTGTGAAGTGGGCTCCGATCCTTTGCTTCATGGGAGTCTAAGAAGTGGTCTCACTGGGGGGTTAGCCAGAGGACAGCGTGCCAGTTACCCCTGAAATCTACTGTTGTGTTCATTTCTCAAGATGCCATCTGAGGCTCCGTATCACAAGAGAGTGTCATTTTCTCCACTCTCAACATCAGAGTAGCCCCTGATGAAGGAGACGGAGACTCTCAGAAATGTCTGACATGCAAAAACTTGACATAGCAACTCATCTGTTCAGGCGTTCACTGAATCCTGCCTGTTCATCTATCCACCCATCCAGCCTCCCACACATGCACACATCCATTCATCCATCCATTTATTCATCCGCCCATCCCGCACACATCTATCCATCCGGACACATTCAACCATCGAAACCATCTATCCATCCCTTTGTCCACCTATGCATTTACCCATCTAACCACCTATCATCCCTATCCACTCATACATGCGTCCGTCATTCCATCCATCCATCCACTCACCTACCCATCCATCTGTCCTTGCATCCATCCATCCACTCACCTATCCATTCATCTACCTAACCATTCATCTGTCCTTGCATCCATCTATCTACTCACCCAACCATCCCTTAATTCATCCACCCAGCCATCCACCCTCTGTCTGTCTTACCCACCTGTCCATTCATTCACTCCAACCATCCATATATCCATCTAAGAACCCATCCATCACCCACCCATCCATACGCCTGTCTACCCTGCCAAGCTCTATGTCTCATGCACAGGTGTAGGTGGGGCTACGACATGCCGGAGAGTGAGTATGACTCTGCTCAGTCTCACTGGGGCACAGCGGTGAGGTGGTGGCATCAGCAGCTGTCTCTATGGGACTCGCTGAGCTGTGCTGAGAAACGTGGAGCGACTCGCCCCAAGTTCAGGTCTGAGCTCTATCACACGATGACACTCTGCAGCATGAGCAAGTCACATCGCTGTTCGAGCTTCCGCTTCATGGCCACGGTTATCTGAGTACTGGCGCCTCGGGAGAGTGAGGGGAATGTGTGAGCAGCGTGAAGCTGGCATGGAGGAAGCAAGCAGCCATGGGGGTTCTGTTTCCCTTTGCTCCTTCAGCTTCTCTGCAAAGTACTTGACTGGAGGCCATGACTCTAACCATGTGAGCCAGTCTGGGACCTGGGTACCGCGTCCGGAATGCTGCTGACTTTTGCCCAGCAGCGTTTACTTTACCCAGAAATCCTGTCAGGGCAGTTTGAGGATGTCCATTCTCACACTGGACACAGGCTCAGAAAGTCAGTGCACAGCTGGAAAGTGGCCCTGCTGAGACTTCCCGTGCCCCGCTGCCGAGGTCACACTTGGGCCCCAGGCTCCCATTTGCAAAGCTCCTGGCAGAGTTCCAAAACCCAGAAAATGAATTGCCTTGGATTTCTCCAAGAGGTGGATCTGGGGGCTCCACCCAAAGAAAAGAGATCTAGAATAGTATCTCACAGAAACTGAGGTGCACTGCCCTGTGGGCAGAGCGCATGTTGGGTAAGCGAGAAAGGAGCCCAGTGTCGTTAGGGGATCTCTGACTCGCACCACCGCAGATCCTGAAGTCTACGTCCATCATCTACCAAAGACAAGACTAAGGTCCCAAGAGGCCTGGGGCGTTTTGTTTTGTTCAACGCTGCATACCTGGTTCTTATCGTGAACCTCATAATACAATGAATTTGGTAGGTCAGGCGAGGTCAAACCAATAAGCAGACAGCTAAGAAGACGGGTGGTCGTCTTGAGCCCACGTCCACCTGGGGAGGAAGCTGACTTGGCCAGCAGGGTCTCACCCTTTTTATCCCCGATCTCCTCCCTGCGTTGTGGAGGTGTGGGTTTAAATGAACACGTACAGACAGAGCATTCGGAGTTCTGGGGAGCGATAGACTGAGTTGAAGCTGCCAATAACTTGGAGAACATGATGTGCTTTTGCAGACAGATGGTCCACCAAGTGGCAAAAGCCAGAAACTCCCATCATTCCAAAGCCTGACCTCTACTTGAGGCAGAGCAGTGTAGGCAGCTCCCTTCACCTTGCTATTTGCATTTCCCTGATTACTAATGAGGCGAGACATCCTCAGCTGGGTCCTGGCCATTTGGGTGTCCTATTCCGGGAGGTGCTTGCTCGTGGCCTTCATTTTTATTTTCTTGGTGACTTCCTCCTCATTTCCCTCAGGAAAAAATTGCAGTTGACAAAGTAACGCGACTTGCCTAAGGTCAGAGAACTGATCTGCATGAAAGGCCCAAAACCATGTTATCTATTGCACAATGCCTCGTTCAAGACCTACTTGTGGACTTGGACTCCTGTAAACGCACACAGGACAGCTTCTGTCATAGTTAGGCACAGGTGTCAACTTGACAGTTGAAGGTTTTGAGATCTGGGCACATTTGTGGAGAATTAGTGGTTGGGTTATGCCCAGAGCAAACCCGCAGAAGATTGTCTGGCTGATGGGGAAGGCCCATATTGCAGTTCGCCTGCATGGTTGCTGATAAGGGCCATCACATGGGCTTAAGGGAAACAAGGGTTTATTTCTTATGATAGTCCGGTTCAAGTTCTCATTCAGCTTGAGGGGAGAGCGTTTGCACCAACGCCAATGGCCAAAGGAAAACTGGTGGCCACACCCTCTCTCATATAACGGCTGCGAGAGGGAGATCCTTACTGCCAGACCAACATGTCGGCCAAGTGTACAGAAGGAGCCAACTCTCTTCAATAGCTCTCTGTGTTTTATTCTCAAGGGCTCCCTAACCTCACCCACCATGAGCTGTGGCTTTCCCTTCAGCTTAATCTCTTGTAGTTGCTCTGGGCTTAACCCCAACCACTAATTCTCCCACAAATATGCCCAGAGCTCAAAACCCTCATACAGTCAAGTTTTACGTTGACACCTGTGCCTAACCATGACCAGCCCAGGGGGGGGATAGGCCCTTGGAATTAAAACAAGCGAGTGGTTGAAGAGTCGGCATCCTTGTGTACACTTGGCCATAGATAGCTGGTCTGGCAGTACGGATCGTCCCTCTCTCAGCCATTAGTAGAGGCTGGTAGATGGTGTGGCCAGTTCCCTTGGTGGTGTTGTGGAAGCCTGCTTCCCGTCAAGAGGACGCATACTGTAACCGGACTATCAGTAAGAGACAATAAACCCCTTGTTCCCTTAAGCCTTTTGATGGTCATTATCAGCAACCATGCAGGTCAACTGCAACAGCCTCTCTCCATGCGCAGCTACTCGCTAAGCGGCGAAAGGATGGGATTTGGGGTCTGTGGCCTCGGTAGGCCCTGGCCCTGCTCTGTCCCCTGTTCCTTTGTGATTTGAGCAAACGCTGGACCTCTCTAGGACCATCCCTGGGGACTTTGGATGCGTACGCTCAGGAATACTCAGTACTTTTCCCTCTTGTCCTTTCCTGGCAGTTGTAAGAAAGCCCCATGTGCAGGGCTGTGGGCGCCAAGTCAAGAGGCACCGATGTTGCCAGTGCTTCGGCCTGTCTCCCAAAGTTCATGGGCTGGAGAGTTGGTCCCTGCCTTAGTCCCGCAGTCCGATTGCTCTAAATGATACTCGACTCAAACAGTTTAGAAGAACCAAAGGTTTATTCAAGCTCACAGTCCTTGGTTATAACTGGTCGTCACGACAGGAGAGTTACCAGTGGGAGTCAAGGGAGTGGAAGTGCTCAGAGAAGGTTGTTTTTTTTGTTTTGTTTTTGTTTTTTTGTTTTTTTTTTTTTATTTATTCAAGTGTGCCTGTGCGTGTGCGTGTGTGTGTAGAACCACGGAAGAATTCGGGAACCGCCACCTCCGCCTCCTCCTTGTTTACTTTGCCCCAGGGATTCACCGGCTCCGCTCTACCAGGGCCAGAAGCGCAGCCCCCACCTCCCCCAGCCTGCCGCCCAGGGCTATACATGGGGTCTAGGATCCGAACTCGGGACCTTCTGCCTGCGAGGCAGAGGCTTAACTCCTGAGCCACCTCTCTAGCCCCAGAAAAGGTTGTTTTTTGTTTGTTTGTTTGTTTGTTTTGTTGTTGTTTTTGCCAGTCTGGCAAAGACAAGCAGTTCTCCATCTTCTCCGCCTTTCCAGAGAATGGTCCCACCAAATTTGGACTGGATCTTCTCACATCAATTAGATAATCATTTACAGGCTTACTCAGAGCATTTCTGAAGTAAATAATTCTTCCTAGATATGCCTAAAGGTTGAGAACTTAGTTGTCAAGTCATTGACTCCTAGAACTTCCAGAGTCCCCAATGCAAAAGTGTGGGTACATTTGGGTTCTCGTAAGAGGGGTGTGTAAGATTGTTCTCGTGGAAAAGTGGGTCAGTTACCATGCCAGTGGTTTTGTTCTAAAAAACGAGTTTGACCTTTGGTTCTTCTTTCTTGCACATGACGCCTTACCCTGGGTTGCAGCGCATCAAGAAAGCCCACACGGCATAAGGCCCCTGAGTCGAGGCACCTCAGCCTCGGGAGCTGGAAGAAACATTTTCTTCATGAATTAGGCAGCCTTCTGCTACAGCTGCACAAAAGAGAACAGACATGCCCTGAAGGCTGAAGAATGCACGGTGGCCTCCCTTGTCAGCTGTGTCACCTGCCTGGTAAGGGCCCCCAGGGGATTTCTTGCTTAAAGACCTTCCAGCAAAGGTCTTGGAGTTGGTCAGTTGGAATCAGTGGCTGTGACAGGAAGAAGCCAAGAGGGCCAAGCACAGAAGGGAGGATGGGGGCACAGGCTGGAGAGGCACCTTGTAGGTGGAGAAAGCGCTGTGACCCAAGGGAGTCGGTCCTCATGGAGAACTTGAAAAGAAGGGAAGTTAAGTCCCCTCCTCCTGAGGAGGAGCAGCCCTGTGGCTGGTAGGTGCGGTAAAGCCTGTTCAGATTTCTGGCCCCAGACAGTGAGAATAACTGTGGGGCTTTATTTCATTGGTTGGTTGTTTTGCTGAGCTCAGGGGCTCCCCCAGGATAAGTAGTTGGTGCTCAACCAGTGAACTGCACCCCATCCCTTTGTGGGTTTTTTTGGCGGGTGTAGAAGAGGGCACTATGTATGCCCATGCAGGCCCAAGGGTGACTTTGAATCATCCTGGATTGCTGTACCTCCTCATTGCTTTGCTCTGGGGTTTCCCAGGCTCTGCCTTCCAGGGCTGGAAATTACAGGCCACCATTTTGCTTTCTTATTGCTTTAAGCCACAAAATTTGGGGTCGTTCATCCCAACAGCATCAGAAACCAACATAATACCTCAAAATGTGCCATTTCCAAAGCTGGTGAGAATGATATCAGCTACTGCTTTATCGGTATTTAGTTTGCATCAAGAGTTGTTCAGAACTAGCTTCCCACAAGCCCACTGATCCTCGCACAACCAAGTAAAGCACAAGTTGTCCCATTTGTCAGTGGAGAGGAGGGACACTTAACCAGCATGAGGAATTTAACGACTTTTTATGTCGTATTTGGAGCTGATGTTTGAATGCAGGCCACATATGACCAGACCACTGTGATTTTTTTGAAGCAATAGTCCATGGCTTCAGAGGGGACTTTAAGGCTGGTGGGTCTGTGCCACGCTGCCCACTCGCCATGCATTGAGCTGAGCTGCATCTGAACACTTGGCTTTGTACCCGTGCCAGGAGATCTGTGCATGCTCTGTGGGGAACCTAGATGCTGTGGAGTGCTAGAGGCCCCCAGGGACCCTGAGACAGCTCCACCCCCTTCCTGTGGCATTAAAAGGAGGGAGGGACTGGGTTGGTTTAGGAAGAACATTTGTAACACTTTGTCGCCACTATTAGAAAACACCCAGTTGTGTGTAAATGAGATGGGAAATAAAGAAAAATGGAGATTTTTGCTTTATATCTAAATATGATGTGTCTCCTTTGAAACTCATGTTGAAATATAATCCTCCTTACCAACCGTTAGGAGATGGGACCAACCATGATCTTTAAAAGATGATTAAGACTCTGTCCTTATGAACTCATTCATCCATTAAGAGATCAGTGGGGTGGAGGATTAGCGGGCCATCTGAGAACAGCCAGCTAGAAAAACCAGGGTAGGCGAGTGCTCAGACGCTGTCTACTGACGTGAGATGCTCTGCGCTGCCCAAACACTCTGTCCACAGGAAAACCATCATTTGGAAAACCAAATACACAGCCATGACCTTAAACCTTTCTTTCTTTCTTTCTTTTTTTTTTTTAAATAGTTCACCCACGGGCCAATGAGATGGCTCAGCAAGGTAAAGGCATTTGCTACACAAGTCTGATGACAGTTCGATCCCCCAAACCCATATGAAGATGGAAGAAGAGAACTGGCTCCTGAAAGCTGACCTTCGACCTTCACATGAGCGCTTGGTTCATCCAGAGGTGAATATTTATAAATTCTGTAATCTACAGCCACACGCAGAGGAGAGCCTTTGAGGGAGGGAAGCGGGGGAAATGAACCATGTACAAGAAGAGGGAGACAGGAAGGAAGAAGGTAGGCAGAGGAGGCCAGGTAGAAGTATTTTCATCCAAGTTCGATGCTGGTAGGAGCAGAATTAGTGCACAGCTGTGGAGGAAACAGTTTGATACTGTCCAGTCCAAAGCCCATCACCTCCTTTGGGGAAGGGGGACGATAGGCTAGGAAGCTGTGGAGAAAGCCTTTCTGTGTTGCATCCTTATGTATTCATAAGATAGCACCCTCATGTCTAAGAGGGGACACGAGTCATGGTTACCTCTACCTCGTGAAATAGCAGCGAGCCATTCTAAACACTGGTGTTAAAGGGGGGCGTGCTGCATTCTGCAAATAAACAGGCTGAGGGGCTGGGCGGATGGTTTGGCAGTCGTGTGAAAACAAAACAGCACGCGAGTCTAGAACCTTCCATCTCTCTGAAAACACCAGTCACAACGAAAATGGTTTGTCATTTTCCTTCTCCACGGGACGCTCGGAGCCGCCGCTTGATCACTCCTTGAGTCTGACTCTCCCCTGGCTCGTGGAATACTTGTCTTCTGTGGCTTAGCATGATGTCACATAGCATGATGTCACATAGCATGATGTCACATATGTTGGATTTCTATTTTTTAGGGGAAAACAAAAAGATTCAAGTAAAATATTTTGCCAAAACTTGGTAGGTTCATGTAGATATTCAGATTTCTTTCTGTCTCCCCTTCTGCAAGTGGTTTAACTTGTACTCTGTTAGCAATAAATGAGATGTTACTTTGGAAGAAAAGAGACAATGAAATTGAGTCCCAAAAACCATGAGCCCGAGTACACTGTCACATTCGTCTCTGTGGTTGGCGGCAAATTGGGTCAGACGAGACCCGAGGCTCAAGAAAAGACGCCAATGTGAGATCCAAAGCGACTGAGCTTCTACCTATCGCCTTGTGCCCCCCCCCCCGAAGCTTCTGCTTCCTTCTGTGCCTGAAAGCCTGACAGGGAGGCTGCCTGGTTCTCCTGACTGAGCCTCCACCTGGTATTGATTGACAAGGGACCAGTGACAGTCACCACCATCCCAGCCTGTGACTCATTCCCTCCTTTCCTATGAAGACTGAATAGTTGTCTGTTCTTGGCTCCCACTTATCCCACCCAGACAAACAGCCCCTAGGGACTTGAAGAAGTCTGACTCCACCCCCTGCGTGCAGAGTTAAAAGGAGGGACTGGGTTGGTTTTAAAAGAACCTTTGTAGGCAGGAGTGGAAAGTGGGTGGAGTATCCAAGAACACGCCCACCCGGAGCGTGGGCTCTCTGCTATCTCAGAAGATCCTTGGGGTTCCAGAGCTTTTCCTGTCCAGTACCTCCACCCTGCAGCCCTGATTACAGGACTATAAACTTTGAGGGGGGGTTCATGAATATTCATCAGAGTTTATAAATATTCATCTGTGAATGAACCAAGTGCATCCTGCCATGGAAACAAACTCCCTCGAGGTGTGGTACGCTTAATCTTGGGAAATCAGCAAGACACTGGAAAGTTACAGCAGCAGCGGCAGCAGGGGACTGGCAGGGAGGACCCCCAGGCAGGGAGGACCCCCAGGCAGGGAGGACCCTCAGGCAGGGAGGACCCCCAGGCAGGGAGGACCCTCAGGCAGGGAGGATCGCCAGGCAGAGGCACAGACCCATCATGGCTCCTGCTTCTTTCTGCCACTCTGCTCCAGCACACCGCCTTTAAGGGATGAGATTCTTCACAGAGCAAGTATGCATGCAGAGTCAATTTCCCAAAGTCCCAGGCTGGGATCAGAAACCAGATCTGAAGACTTTACACCCTTGGCCCGCCATGGGACCAAGCTACCACCTGTCACACCTACCTGCAGAACATCACTGAGAGGCTTGAAAACGGGGTCACATATGTGACTGAGGGCTGAGAACCCCAACAATGTGCATCTCCGCAGCGAGGCCATGGCACTGGAAAATTTCATGCCCACGGACCACACCCACATGGCTGCCTGCAGCCTTCTCTGTTCTGTGGGGTGTCTGGCCCTCAGGCTACCCATCCCTCCCCAGGTAGGCAGAAAGGAATTTTCCCTGCTGCGGAATCAAGAGCGGATTTCACAACAAGGGCTGTGGCCCCTGTTCTCGCCGCACCACCCAGTCTTTGTGTCCATCGGCTGACACGCTGACCAAAGTCCCTGCGGTGGACTCGGTACTAAGCCTCCTTCAAAATGAAGAAGATGGCTCTCGGCCCAGGATAGCCCCTGACAGCAAGGTGCTGTAGAGAGTCAGGCTAAGGAAAGGCTCCTCTGGGCGTGGCCGGAGGGAAGCTTGTCACCAGCGTAGGTCCCCTGCTGACGGACCGCGTTCTGCAAGGCCTCATCCATCAACACAGTGCTAACCACTCAGGGAGGCAAGGGGCACAGCGACCTGCCCCGTGGCTCCTGAATTAGATCAGAATGGCACCTGGCACTGCTTGCTCATTGGGCAGCTCACGAGCCGCTTCAGCTTCCCAATTCTTGGCACCCGCATCCACACACATTCAAGGGCTGGTGTGGCCATGCCCGGGGTGTCCGTGAGTAGATGGACGATGCCCATGAAGGCTTCGGTGCAGCGCCTGGCACATCACGGGCACTCAGAAAGAACAGCATGATGAGTGTGATAAGGGTGGGGGCTGTGCGGGCCGAGCAAGAGCCCCCCTCTCTCCAGGGCAGAGGTGTGCAGAGAATACCTAATGACTTTACTACGTCCTTCAAGGCTGTTGGGGTGACGGGGCATAGCCTCAGGAGCTGGAGCAGAGTTCAGCCCTTGTCCTCTGTGATCCACCCTCTGTAAGGGGGTCATGTCCAGCCTCAGTTTCTACCGATGTGTGAATGCAAATGCATAACATGCTTGTTTTCCAAATGCTTAAAAAAAAATAGTTTGGGGAACAGATCTGAAAGGGGACCCCGTCACTCCTAAACTGTGTGACTCTGGGTTCCAGCCCTTTCCTTTGAATCAACAGCTCACTTTTAGAAAGCCAGGCCTGGGTTCAAATCCTGAGTCAAAAGCTCTTTTTGCTGTGTGATCTCAAGAGGCCCCGCATTCCCTGAAAGACTACTGAAGGTTAATGCTGGATTGGAGGGGCCGAGGAAAGGGGACCACTTTCTTCAGTGGTACACCCACTGATCCATGGGGCACAGCAACTGCTCAGGCACAGGCTAGAACAGGCAACCAGATGAAACTCGGTGGGGTGCACGTGCCACGAGACACCAAAGATGAAGGTTTGCAGTTGGAAAATAAGGGGGATAGAATTGGGTGGTAAGGGCTGAAGATGATACAATTCATAGTATCCATGGATGAGACTCTAAAAGATTAAAGAGAAATTCACAGTAGCTCGCCTCGGCCCGTTGAGTGGAGGCGAGAGGAAGCTTCTTCTGGCACGGAGCCCTCGTGGGTTGTACTAGACAGAAGGCATTGGATCGGGCCTGGGAAACAGACCCAGAAGAGACACTGCTTCCGTCCCAGCCCTCGTGTCTGTACAGCGCTCTGGGATCTCTGAAGAGCAGGCTACCCGCGTTAGGAAGCTGCCGGAAGGAGATGGGGCTTTGGTCAAGGAGGTCCACGTGGTGCAAGAGGACTAGCAAGCCTCCCGAGAACCACACCCACGTCCCTCGGCCACACTGAGCCTGAGATGCCCCGGGACGACGATTAGGGACCTCCCGTGGGGCACTGGCTGTGAGGGGCTGGTGCTGCCAACACCACGAGACTCCAGGACACCAGCCGATCCAGCCTCGTGTAGAAACCTGGAGTGCAGTTAACCAGTCCCAGAATGCACCTGGGCAGCAGCAATCCTTGCAAGTCTTTGATTGGCTCCCCAAGGTCTCATGGGCTAGTATCGAGCTCTCCTATTGGGTGAAGTCCCACAGGCCCTCCTTTCTGTAGCACCTTGGTCCTATCCCCTGAAGCAGCTCTGTGGGTCGCCATGGAAACTGCCCTGGCTCCAGCCACAGCAGGCGAGAGACCGTTTTCCAGAACTTCCACGAGATTCGGGGGGTTAACGGTTTGACCAGACTTGCCTCGCCCGAGTCGGTACCGCGCCCCTAGAGCTGCTTGACCCTCGGATGCCTTGTGTCCTCTCTAGCGCCCATGTTCGGGGGGCTCCGCCCCGAGTGCTGTCCTCCGATTGCCCCAGAAGCGGCTGTCGAGCGCCGCGATTCGCAGACACGCAAGACCCAAGGTGACCATTCACCGGATTACTCTGGACAGGACGCGGGCGCGCAGCCCGTCTGCGAGGGCGCCGCTCCGGGGAAAGACGTCCGCGGAGTTCGCCCGCAAGTGGGGCGCTGCCGTCGGGATGCGGGCGTGCGTGGCGCGGATGGAGCAGGGACGCTCAGCAGGACTCCCGTGGTCAGGATCCACTTGGCTTCAGATTCCCCTTCTCCTCCTTCCTGGCGCTGTCGCGTCGCCCCACTTGCCTCCTGAGGTTTACATGAGCTAACAGGATGCTCACGTTTCAAGAAGAGCGGCCACTCTTCCTTCTCCGGTGGTCGATCCCACACCCTCGGGCCTCATCGCTGCCCGCCCCAGACTCCACAAGGACAGTACACTTGTCATTCCTGGGTGACCTGCACCTCACTCTGAATGGCGAGGAGAGAAGCAGAAACACCCCCGTGCCTGCCGTGGCCGAGGAGGCCCCATCGAAGCACGGAGGGCTCATCTGCGTCCGTCGACGCCAGTCCTCTTTTCCTCGCCCCAACGTCTGCTGGGGTTATAATGCTGTCGATATTGTGTTCCAGTCTTCCAGCAGGGCCTGGGCGAAGTTGGATCTTCTCTGGATAAAATGGACCTCTCCGGTGGTTCAAGATCAGAGACACTGATCCCCCGGCCCCTGGAAGCAGCCAGTGGCCCGACACTGCTCAGAGGTTTCCAGCCCTCTGACTTGGTGTTCTTCAACTCCATAGCGATCTCAGAAGCAGGGGAAGCTTCTGGGGTGAGCTAACGTCTGCAGGCTTGAGAACCCCCCCCTTGTGTGCATCTCCATCTGCTCAGTCGGGAGAGGTGTGTGTTAGATCTCAGCGGGGAGACTTGCTGGGCCCTGCTCCTCTGCTGTCAGTTGCTTTTTTCAAACCCACCTTCACGGTGCTGATGTGGGGGGGGATAGGTCTTTAGGACCAGATCTGTGTCTGATTCACCTCTGTGTTTCCGGAACTGAGTTCCAGTGGCACAGAAATCCCTTGCGTGTTTGAAGAGTGGGTGGGTATGAGAACCCCGAGGACAGTGGTCTGGTCCCCATGTAAAGCCAACTTGACTTAGGAGTTGTCTGAAGTTCTTCTATTTGACAGTTCATGTTTTTGAATTCACCGTTGTCCTCTCTGGCCAGGGTTCTTACTCCACCGGATGGAGAGTTTCAAGGGGTTCAGGGCTTCCGTCTGTGGAGGGTGTCCCGATTTCTCTGAGGCATGTTTGTCTTCTCTAGTGGTAGTGGTGGGATTAACATGGGGTGTTAACACCAGACTGCATGAGAATTCAAATGTGGTTGTGATGAAGAGACAGGAAGACTGCTGGGTAACGGTGGTCCTCAGAGGCTCGCTGAAGGCCACGGATCTTCCTTCCGTCTTCGGTAGTGCGTCGCTGTCCTGTGCTTGGCAGTGCAGGGACAGTGGCCCTGGGCTCCGGGGCTGTTGTCAGGATTGGGTGCCTTTTGGGTTTTATATAAACAGGGTTAGTCTCCTGCGCACACCCGTGGTGGGCTCCTTTGGTGGGCTTTCGTTGCTTTCAAAGGGTTCTGGTGGCAGCCTGGAGTTCCTGACTGCTTCCAAGGTAATTTCCACTCCCGTTGAGTCCCGGGGATGGCGGCCAGGGCCTGGCTTCAGCAGAGCAAGCCTTCTGCCACACCCAGCCTCAGCTGCAGTTCCTCGGCTAAGCCTTGTTTCTTCCCAAGAGCTGTGCACTTCTGATCGCCTCTGCCGAAGCCCTTTAATAGAGCCCCCGTGCTTTTCTTTCAGGCCTTAGCTACCTGGTCTTCAGGATGGCCTTCCTGCTAAGACCACATCCTATCTACTAGAGCCCCAGGTATGGCTCCCATAGTGGGGTGGAAGCGGTGATTTTCTAGGGACCCCCTGTGGTTCCTTACCGTGTGCAGCATCATCTCTGAAACGCTAGCTCGGTGCGGCAGGGGCCACGCCATTCCTCTTCTTCATTCTTTTCCTGTCACCCGGCGCAATGAGCACATATCACAGGTGCTAAATAAATGTGCTGGGAAGGAGAAACCAGTCTCATTTTCACAGACTGGAGCAGCCATAGCTGAATCGGCCTCTTGAGAGCCTTTTTATTGTGTATGTAGCGTTCACCAGGAGGGCTCGTCCACGCAGGGGGTGGGGTGGCATTCTGAAGCTTGAGGGAAAGATTGTTTCCTGGCCCTCAGGCTTCAGAAGGAAGAAGGATCCAGGTGTCTCCTTGGAGCCAGGGGAGGAACTCAGACTTGTAGACCCTGGAAGCAGATGGCCTGGGTTCGAATGTGGCTCTCCCACTTATTAACCCTATTGCCCTGAGCATGTTAATCTCTTTGTGCCTCGGTTTTCCTCATTTGTACTGTGGGGATGTTGATAACCCCTACTTCACAGGTGCCTGAGAGGATGACTTTGTGGACCTGAAATGAAGCACAGAACAGGACACAGCCAGCACGCAGTCCTTCACGGCCACGCGACGGAGGGTCCGTCTGCGCTGGCCCTGGAGCGCGTGAATGCATCCGAAGCTTCTCGGCCCTCACTTCAGTTTCTTTGCTGTCTTCTCATTTCTTAGCCGGCGCAGGTGGCAGGGGCACCGCGGGACCGTGTGCAGCCTTGAGCCCTGCGTGGCTCCCGGGCCTGCGAGCTGAGGGGACCGAACCCCAGGCTCCCGGACATGAGGTGCCAGTCTTCGTTTAGAATGACGTACCTTGGTTCTTGGGGTCTGTGTGCCCAGAGATGGAACTGCATCAAGCCAGGGAGGCTGGAAGGGAGACCTCACTAGTGGCACGAAGACCTCCATACTCCCCTGAGGCAGGGAAGGAACCTCGGTGTGTTGATTACCTACCGTGTCTGTGGTACCCTGCTCACATTGCAGTTCTCATGGTAACCCTGGGTGACCTGTGACCTAGAAATCACTGGTCTGACCCCAAAACCCATGCTCTCTCTCCTGATGCCAGGCACTTTTGTTAGAGAAAGTTCTGGAAGAGTCTTTGTGGCGGTGGGACAGTTCTGTATCTTGATTGTGGTGATGGTTATATAAAGCTGTACATGTACTGAGATATCACAGTGACTGAGTTCATGGAATTGTACTACTGCGACTTCTTGGTGTCAGCCGTGTACACCGTGCTGATACTGTGCATCTGGCATTACAGTTTGGGAAGGACATGTAGAAACCCCGGAAACTTGTCTTTGCAAATTCTTCCGAATCTTAAGCTAGAAATAAAAGTCTATTTAAAAAAAAACTGCAAGTTCAGAAAGGGCTGGGGGGTGGGGTTGAGGATACCAGCAAACATCGGAAATCCCAAGCTTGCTTTAGGTCCCTGGGGTCTCTTGAATCACAGCTCTACCCCAGTGCCGTCTACAACCTCAGTGAATATGACTGGCACTGAACTAATAAGATGCGCTCTGATTGGCCAACCCGTTGCAGCGCCAAAGTCAGAGCGTGGTCTCCAAAGCTGTTGTGCCTTCCCAACTACATGGAAGTGACGTCAGAGGCTGCTTCGAAGCAGCCCTGGAAGCATTTGCATGCATGGGAACCAGATACTGCTGTGTATCTGAGCGTCTTGGTTTTCCTGGATGGTCCATCACTGCCCCAAGTCTTATCATCTGTCCATACTGAAAGATGGCCTTTGCGCTTCCCAAAGGGCCATGGGCCACCTGTTCTAACAGGACTGGCTCTAGCACCCCGAGGATTCCAGCCGCTGTTGGCCAGACAGAGTATGGGCTGTACAGAGCTTTGAAGGCCCTTAGGTGCCAAGTCTGAACCGGAAGGGGTGCTGCATGTGAGCCTGGGGCCACCCTAGCGTCCTTCAGTCCTTCTGCAGGCACCTCTTGTGCGTGTTGCAGGAGGGATTCCTTCTGGTTTCTGCTCCTCCCCTGGTCACAGGCTTGCTTTCTTCCTCAGAAAGAGAGAACACCCAAGTTTCCTTCCCACATTAATCAAAAGCTCCTTTTTTCAGTCCGACTGGGAAGATCTGCCTAACGTCAGTCAGTGACTTGCTGGAGGAAGAACGTTCTCAGCTTGGCTTAAACCCGGTTTCAGATGCAGCCCCTGGAAAGAGCCCGGCCATGGCTGTGATCGAGGCTGGCATCTGGGCAGCAAGTCTGGACAGCCTGGCCCAAACTCTGTCCTCCACTGCTCCTAGCAAGCATGGGCAAGGGGGTCCCCGCACCACAGCCCACCTTCCCACGTGCTCCGCCCATGTGCCAAATTCAGATCACGCCCATAGCATGAGAGAGGACCCTACGCCCACCCAGGGCAGGGATTCCATCAAAACTCAGCACAGAAGGTCTGCCTGAGGGGCTGGAGAGATGGCTCAGGGGTTGACGTTCTGCCTTACAAACAGAAGGACCTGAGTTCAGATCCCAGTTCCCATGTTAAAAAACAAAACAAAAAACCACCAGGTAGAAAAGGTGGCAGCCTGCACTTCTGGCCCTGGTGGGCAGAGCCTGGGAAATCCCACAGCGAAGCCAAAAGAAGGTAATAGCAATCCAGGATGATTCCTGAAGTCACCTTTGGTCCTTTAGAGAGAGAGATAGTGCACGCACGTGCGCACACACCCCCCAACCCCCCCCCACATGCAGGCATACAAAATAAAATATTTTTAAAAAACCCACCTGCCTGAAGCCAGACTCAGGCCCAGGGAGGGTGTCTGAGTCGGCCACTTTTTTGTGCACCCCAGGGAGGGATGCAGGGCCAACTTGGACTCTGGAACTCTTTGTGGAGGCTGCAGACAGAGGGGGTGTCCCCTGCAGCCTGTCCCCCGCCAGCACATGAGCCTGGCTTTCCTCAGGCAGGTGTGCTGGTGGAGATGCCCCAGGGAGAGCACTGGAACCCCCTGCACTTGAGGGTTCCGAGGTCTCCCCAGGGTGGCTCACAGTCCCACACCTTGTTCCGTTATTACTGTGACTGTGGTGTTAAAGGTGAAGTAACCACACATTAGCAAGGGTGATTGTTCCAAGGTGGGACTCGAGCTGCCGTGTGGCTGCAGAGCTGGGCTGTGGGCTAGCCTGCCATCCTGCCCCGACAGACCCCTCCAGGTAAGAACAAGCTGGGAAGGAAGGTCTGAGATTGGCTTTGCAATTGGCGATCCTGAATTCCAGCCCAGGTTCCTGCCTCGTTCCTGTGTTACCTCAGACAAGCCACTCAACCTCTCTGGGCCTCCATGTTTTACCTATAGAGTGGAGATCACAGTGAAGATTGTCACGGAATTACGAGAATTAAATGAGATGGCGGAATTAAATGAGATTGCACCTCTAGGCTAAGATGACCCTTTCCATCCCATTGGGACACTTGAGGGATGACATTGCAGGCCTAGGCCCTTTCTTAGTGACTGGTACTGGGGACAGGAGCCAGCACAGGTTGGGGAACATGCTCTGCACCCAGAGTTAGGAGTCCTAAATTGGACTGGGCGTGGCTTTTCCCTACACCACAGCTGCAGCCCATAGATGGGAGAAAGGACTGTGCGCCTCTGAGATCAGCCCAGCTTTGACATCCTGGAGCCCAAACAAGGACAGACTCATTCAGTCGTTCAACAGACACCACGCCCACGGCGCAAGTGAAATGTGTGCGTGCGGGAGGACAGGGAGGACGGAGAGGAGACTTGTTGGGAAAGGCTGTTAACCTGCAGCCACGTGTGAAAAATAAAAATGAAATTTCGGCCTCACGGTTCATATTGCCTGTTGACTTGACAGGACTTAGAATCCCCAACGAGACAAACCTCTGGACATATCTGTGCAGAAGTTTCTAGAAGGGGGGGACGATTGGCCTGGACTGTGGGCGGCACCATCCCGTAGGCTGGAGTGCTGGATTGAATCAAAGAGGAAGAGCAAGCTGAGCAGCGGCATGCATCTCTCTGTTTCCTGACAGTGGAAACAGACTCCCCACTCTGACGGACTGCACCCTCCAACTGTGAGCCAAGTGGACCTCCCCAACCCCGAAGTCGCTTTCCTCATGTATTTAGCCCTAGCAACAAGAAAAGTTGCTTTCACATGACGGTCACCAGAGCGCCTTCAGGAGGAAAGGATCCCTGAGGTACAGTCCTGGAGGGTTCTGTCCACAGTAGCTTGGCCCGGATATTTAGGGAAAGCAGAGCACATGGTAGCGAAGCATCTTTACCTACGGGAATCAGGGGGCAGAGAGAGGAGGATCATCTACAAAGACTGATACCCCCATCTCCTCTCTCCAGCAAGGTGCCAGTGTGCTAGTTTCCAGAACTTCTCAAAGTCATGTGACCAGCTGGGCTGTGCATTCAAAATAATGGGCACAGGGGAAGCTGTTCTTTCCATCCTCAAACTGACACCTATTCAATATAAAACTTAAAACCATCGAGCTTCTCGAAGAAAACCTTTAGGGCTGACTGTTGGGGAACGTGCCTGGAATCCCCCAGCACTTTGGGATTTAGACAGTTCTGAGGCTGAGGCAGCCTGGGCTAAATAAATGCTAGAAGAAAACGCAAAACTAAGATAGATACAAGCCATAAAGTATCTTCAAATCCCACATCTGAACAGAGGCTTTTATTCAGACTATGTAAAGGACTCTTCGTGGGTCAAAAATAAGTAAAGATCTGGAGTACAAAGTGGACAGAAGAAGCTGGAAGGCTGAGGGATGCTTGCTGTCCTCTGGGGACAGGGACTCTGGGTCCGGGTGTCCCCAGCTTCTGTCTGGTTTTCAGAAGGTCTGGGACCTAGGCAAAGTTGCAATGTGCAACTTGATTCGTTTGAGAAAGTCTCGCAAAGCCAAGGTGGCTTCAGGCTCTTTGTGTTCGGATGGTCTTGAGCTTCCCAATCCCCCTGCGTCTACAAACACACCACAAGCAGCTACAGCCCGTCTGCAGTTTCCTTTCGTCTAAAAGTGGGAGGCGTCTGCTCGCCACGCTAGTGTGGGCACTTGAGTTCCGTCCCCACAGCCCACGCGGACGAGCTGGGCGTGCTGGCCGGCCCTTGTCATCCCCGGTGCTGGGGACGCAGAAACAGGTCACGGAGGCTTGCTGATCAGCTAGTCTGCAGCCTAATCAGTGACCCTTAGGCCCTCAAGACACGCTGTCACTGCCCCTCCCAAAAAAATCAAGTGAGTGCTTTAAGGATTAACACCTGAGGTTGACCTCTGACCTCCATATGCTCTGAAGTAGAGGTGTGTGTGTGTGTGTGTGTGTGTGTGTGTGTGTGTGTAAACACACACGCATGCACGTGTGGTACGAGTGATGCAACCCAGAACTTCATGAGTCCTGGGAAGCGCTCTGCCCTGAAATGTACCCGTCATTGAAGATGGCACTTAAGCAGGTCAGCTCCACACTGGAGCCCCCTCCCCCCCTAGGTGTGACACACTGACTTTGGTGACTATTGTTACAGTTCACTTTCCCAGTAAAAAGTGAGAGAAACACAAAGCCACGGTAGCCAGTAGCCAAGGTCAATGTTTATGTTACTCTCTTCTTTCCTTCCTTCATTCCTGCACTCCGATGTTCCGCTGAGGAACATGTGCTATTTTGGTAACAAAATGTTATTATGGATACGTGTGTTATTACAAACACAGATCTGTCTATCACTGGGTACGGAGACAAAAGACTGGAAGGACCCACACCCCCAAACATTTGCAGTGTTTATGTCCCCTAGTTGGGCTTGTCGGGGCCTCCATTTTATTATTTTTTGGACTAGATGGCAGGTTATTCTTGAGAAGAGATAACGTCCCTCCTGTCACTTATTATGCCCGCCTGTTCCCCCCGCGGCTGTTCCTCACGAGAGCTTCTCTTTCTCTCTCGCCGCCCCCACACCTGTTGCCTTGCTTGGAGGGGGGATGGGGAGCTGGCCCAGGCATGTCGAGGTGACTCCTGTTCACGTGGGCAAACCTTAGACACCTGTTCCGGAGGCACCCTCCTCTCCCTCCGCGGGCGTGGGCCGCGCGTGTGGGCAGGTCGGCTGGGCTGGAAGCAGCGGGAGGTTTTCCCAGCTGCGGGAGAACAAGAGAACTAGACGTTGGGAAGTGGGTGCCTGACTCAGGCTGCCTGAGGCTCACTTTGGGGGCCAGTATCTCCCTGCTGCGTGAGCTCCCGGTGTCTCCTAACCTCTGCAAAATGAGGGGGGGAGTAGCAGCGCCCACAGGAGGCCGTGCAGTACCGATAGGCATTGGATGAAGCACCATGACCAACTGGAATCAGGCGCGTTCCTCTTTGCCAAGTAAGAATGTTATCAAAACCCGCGTGGTTCCCCAGCAGACGGCCCCAGCCACTCGGAACATCCGTACTGTAGCCAGACGTAGCCAGATTCTGGCTGTGGCTCTGGGCAGGTAAACACACCCAGGGGCCAACTCTGCTGGAGTTAGTCATCTCCTCCTCCTCCTCCCTCATCTTCCTTGTCTTCCTCATCATCATCTCTCTCCTCCTCTTCCTCCTCCTCCCACACTAAGGGTTGAAGCTGGGACCTCCCACATGCTAAGTGAAAGCTGTGCCCCACCCCCTTGCCCCAATCCCGTCAGAATCCACCTGAAACGACTTGGGAATGCTGGACGCTCTCTGACAAAAGGGTTCTCATTGAACACTTGGGCCCTGTGCACAGGCATCTGCCATAAAAGGCGGCTTAAGCCGGATCTGGTGGGGCCCAGCAGCAATGCAGGATGCTGTCCACAGACCACTGCGGGGTAAGGGTGGGGGGAAACAGGGCTGCTCAGACTCCAAGTCCTGAAACTCCTCCCAGGTCAGTGGTACCCCGGTGGTGAGTCTAGACAGAAGGGGAACAGGAGCCTAAGATGCTGTCCCTCCCCTCTTTTCTTTCTTCCTCCTCTTCCTCCTCCTCTCCTTCCTCCTTTCTCTTCCCTCAGGGCTCACTACCTGCCTCAAGTTTATGCCTCGCCTCCTCCAGGAAGCCGCCGTGCTGGTTCCCCTTCCTGTGGCTCCCTGGCGGCCTGGTCATGACACTCAGCACAACGTACTGGAATCTCCTGTCCATTTGCCCAGCCCTGCCCAGCCCTGCCCAGCCCGCACCTCCTTGCCAAGCCCTCCGCAGAGCCAGGAGGAGAGCCGGGAGCCTTCTATCCCTCTGCACCTCAGACGTTTGCAATGTACTGCGGTGTTACCCCCACACATACGTTGCTCGACGTGTAGCTGTCGGGGTGCTTAAGAGTAGAGGAATTCCATGGGGGACTTTAGAGAGAGGGGTGCGGAGTCTGCAGTTCAGTTTCCAAAACTTGATGGGGTCTCACCTTTGTGGCTCCTGACTTGGAACGTAGACTAGTGTCCCATGACCCTTAATGCCCACCACCTTATGGTCCCAGCAGCTAAAAAAGGAAACAAATCAATTCCCAGAGAGAAGTCACCGTGAGGCTTGAGCCAGCAGGTGCAAGGAGCCAATCTAGGGCACATCGCATGCAGCAAGCGCTCCGTACGTGCCCTCCAGGCTAGTCTCCCCAGCCTGGAGTCAGGAAAGGTGGCAGGGCAAGACTCAGGCAGCCAGACCCCCTTCTCCCGCCCCCCCCCAGTGCCCAGGCTTCTTGACTCTATTCTAGCCTCTCTCCAGAGCCTCAGATTAGCCAGCGATTAGCCTATCGCTGTCCTTCGAAACTCTGAAACTCCAGCGGGTGACTCAGGCAGGCGGGCCACTTTGATCACCTGTTCCCAGGGCTGCACTCCTGGGCAGGACCAAGGCGTGGGCCCTCCACACACCCCTCACCCACGAGGACCCCAAGGGGTGGAAAGCACGCAGCCCTTCCTCCCTCTCTACCCACCTTATCTCTCCCTCCCTCTCTTCCTCCCTCTCTCTCTCTCTCTCTCTCTCTCTCTCTCTCTCTCACACACACACACACACACACACACACACACACACACACACACACACGCAGCTTTCTTTTATTCTCACTGGTTTGGCCAGTTGTTGTCCTCCAGGTGAAACGTGAGACCTGTCACTTACCAGGACAAGCTGACAGTCGAATGCCCTGAGGACAGGGGGAGAGTCCTGGGCTGGCCCCCAACTGCAGCTGGCACGTTGCCCACTCCTCCCCCAGTGTGCTGGCCGCACGGCAGGGCCAAATGTTCCACACGGCCTGCTTCTGGAGACATCCTTCTGGAAGCTTCCCAGGATTCTCGGAAAGTGATTTGTGAGCCCTAGAAGGGGGTGCCAGGAAAAGCATTTCCACAGTCATTCAGAAGCATTCTGTCTTCTTTACTCTCCTTAGCTCCCAAGCACACAATGGAGTTTTCCAGAAGCTCCATGACACAGGATGTCGCAACGGAGTGGAAGCAGAAGTGTATTTGAGAATCCAGCCGTCCCCAGCCCCCCACTGGAAAGACCTGCAAGCAGAAGGAAGCAGTACTAGCATCATATTCTCCACATCCAGTGTTTCCACATGGGGCCAGCGAGACGGCTCAGTGGGTAGAGGCGCTTGCCGCCAACCTTGACAATCTAAGTTTGATCCCTGGTGCCCACATGGTAAAAGGAGAGAGCCATCTTCAAAAGTCGTGGTGCATGCGCACACACAGGCATACACACACACACATACACACACACACACACACACACACGCACACACACACACACACAAATAATAAATGTAGTAAAAAAATGTTTGTATCTTAACACAGATTTGAGTTTATTATCCTCAAAGGATTCTCCACATCATTACTAGTGACACATTGGGCTGGGGGAGGGGCTTTCTGTGTACTGTCGGGTATTTCAGGGTCTCTCTGGTCTCTGCCCATGGGAGCAGCAGCATTTCCATGCCCAGCTGGGTGCTTTAGCAGTGGATATGGCCGTAATGAACAGTCTCAATTATGAACTTGGTGACATCTAGAATCACCTAGGAGACAGGCCTCCGGGCACGTCCATGTGGGTTAATGGGTGTGGGGAGACCTGTCTTGACTGTGGGCAACACCATTCTCTGGGCAAAGGACCCTGGATTGCATTAAAATGGAGAACGTAGGCTGAGCACAGGAGATCGGGGCTCTCTGCTGCCTAATCGTGGCTGCGGTGTGACCAGCCACTTCAAGCTCCTGCCGCCAGCACGTCCCTGCCGTGAGGGACCCGGAGCTGCCAGCCACCGTGTGCCCTTTCTTCCTTCCACTGCTTTTGTCAAGGTATTTAATCAAGCAATTGGAAGACACTAATTAAACGACACTCTAAGAAACTGAGCCCCAGGGTAGCTAAGAATCCCATACCTCCCCCCCCCTCGCACGTACATTAACATGCACACACACACACATACCAGTCATGGAGTAAGAATTGGCAATGGGACCCGGAGGTAGGTCCAACTTCACAGCAGGAGCCAAAGCTGCTCTCTCTCTCTCTCTCTCTCTCTCTCTCTCACACACACACACACACACACACACATACACACCCGGCTCAGCATCCCTGACACTCTGAGGTTGTCTGCAATAATGAGGTTGGAGGAAAACACATTTCCTGTCTCACAAGAATATTTTTCTTTGTAATTTATTTTTGTTGTTTTGTTTTTGCATGTTTCTCTGTGTCTGTGTATATCAGAGGGCATTCTGTGTGCCTGTGGAGGCCAAAGGGTGACTTCGGGAATCTAGGGGGGCTTCGGGAATCACCCTAGATTGTGCTACCTCCTCTTTGCTTTGCTCTGGTATTTCCCAAGCTCCGCCTTCCAGGGCCAGAACTTCAGGTCGCTACCATTTATGCCTGGTGTCTCTGTAGGTGGGATCTGGGATCTGAACTCAGGACCGAGGTCTGTCATGGACCTTCTCAGCCAGGGGCGATTTAACGATGTCTAGAGACCTTGTTGGCCATCGCACTGGGGCTGAAGCACCTCTGGCTCCTAGCTGAACTCCCTCCAGCTTCAAGGATGCTCAGCAGTGGCTAAGGAACTCTGTTCCCTAAGACAGGAGGACAGCCCTGCTTCCGCAGTTGCCTGGTTGGTAGGAACTCCCCCCATAAGTAGAAGCCATTGCTGAGTGGAACTCCAACAGAGCCCTGACAGAGCCATAGGCTTCACCAACCCAAGCCTGTGTTTCCACAAAATGACAGCTGTTTGTATCATAAAATGACAGCTATTTCTATCACTCATCCTTCACCACTGCTAGGAGACGGGGAGCCGCGGGCCAGCGTTTGGATTCGCACACAAGTTGGTGGAGTGTTTCCTCCTAGATTATGAATGCAAAGCCCAACTTTTTGCCTGAAGCCACTCCAAAGTTGGGCATGGTGGGCCAGGGTCTCTCTCACTTGCCAGGGTTGGTCTTGAACTCATTTGTAGTCAGTCAGGTCTTGAATCCAGGTCCCTGCCTCAGCCTCTGGTGTAGCCAGGATCGCAGGGCTGCATCACCAAGTCAGACTAAGAAGTATTTAATAAACCTTGCTGTGTAGCAATCATTGTCCTAGGACACTCTTCCCCCCCACACACACACACTTCAAGTCCCAGCACTCAGGATACTGAGGCAAGGAGGGTCATGAGTTCAAAGTCAACCCGGGCTACATAGCAAGGCTCTGTTTCAAAAAAAAATTATTTTAAATAAAATAAGACAGAGAATTTATCCATCTCTAAGAGCTTCAACACAGGTGGATTTGAAAGTTGGCTTGCGAGACCCGGTGGACTTGTTTGTAAACCAGAGCGACTAGGTTAAGAATGGGGGTCAGAGGTGACTCCTTGGAAATTGACCATGTGTCAGGCAGGGGCCTTTGTGCCTTTATCCTGTGAGTCCTCTGACTCACTTCCTGGTTCAGAGATGAGACCGTCTGATCTTGGGTCTGCCTTGCTGGGGACCGATCTCCCCTGGGTAAGTCTGCTTTGGAATGTAGCCTATGCTATTTGTACGGTGCCTAAAAGTGATTTCCTGTAGTCAGACTGAGAAGAATTTCTTCAGCAAATACACACTGGGTGATTAGTTCATCCAGGCATGGTGGATGCAGAGAGCTGACCAGCCCCCCTCCCCCATTAGATGTGCGCACACAGTTTAGCCTGGTAAATAGTGCATTCGTTCATCAAGATTTGACGAGAGGGGTGTGCGAGGGGATGGAATTCAGGACCTGATGCACGCGAGGCAAGCATTCTACCAGTGAGCTACACCCTCAACCCTTTCTGTGCGTGTTTTTATTTTTGAGACAGGGTCTCTCTCACTTGCCAGGGTTGGTCTTGAACTCATTTGTAGTCAGTCAGGTCTTGAATCCAGGCCCCTGCCCCAGCCTCTGGTGTAGCCAGGATCTCAGGGCTGCATCACCAGGTCAGACTAAGAAATATTTAATAAACCTTGCTGTGTGGCAATCATTGTCCTAGGACACTCCCCCCCCTCCACACACACACACTAAATCCAGTCCTCTGTCTTCAAATCCATCACGCCAGATAGGTTCGGCTGTGCTTCCTGGACCAGTGACAAAGCCCATGTCAGTAGCGAGAAGCCACATGTTCAAAATTACACCTCTAAGAAGAGCTTCCTCCAGGGCTTCCGCCCCGCCCCACCCCCTTCCCCGGGGAAGCTTCCATGACAGCTGTCGAAGAACCTTGCACGGAGCGCGTGCACGGCGGGCCTGGCTCTGGGAGCCGTGGAGAGGGAGTTTCATTAAGCTCCGAGCGTGGCACACCCTTGAGAGATACCCAGATGCCAGCCTCCCATGACAGGAGAGGAAGCCCGGCTGTTCCATGGCTCTGGTGACGCTGGCCCAGGGCCAGCTGTCCCTGGGCCCAGAGCACAGCCGGGCCTGGCCGTGAGGGCTGAGGGCTGGCCGAGGTGGAAGGGAATGGGAGGCGTCTGTGAGCAGTTCCGGATGAGGAGGCCTGTCACCCCCGTTCTCAGTGATTCCGGGGCCGCGGACTCCACTCTCTTCTCTGATCATCTGGCTTGGAAGATGGCACGATAAGCCCTACAGGTAACGAGAACACATAGTCACATCCTCCTGTTCTCAACACACAATTTGCCAGAACTTGAAAAGCACCAGAAATTCTCAAGCCCTTGCTGCGCCCACGGCAGGCATCACCAATAGATCACAGAACTCATCCCCACCAAACCACCCCCAGGGGCCCAAGGCCATATCCTAGCCACCTCCAGTAGATCGATGTTGACCGGTGCCCCAGTCACCCACGGCAAAACTGGTTTAAAACAAGCATTTTATCACATCTCTTGGCTTTGCTGGTCAGGAATTCAGGCCAGGTCAGTTGGGCAGGTCTCTGGCTCCACGCGGCATAGGCTGGGGTTACCGGGTGGCACCAATCTGACATTGGTTCATCTGAAGGGCTCATGGGGTCCCATTCTCATGCCCGGTGACTTGGTGGCCGAGGGGGGCTATGAAGTTGGGCTCAGCTGGATTCCTCTGTCACCCAGCTTCCCAGCCATAACCGATACCTCTTGACTGACAAGCAATGGGATGGCCGTGTCTTTGGCCCACCCACATCACCAGCATGAAGTGTGGGAGAGGAAGCGGGTACATTCTAACAGTCATCCGATGCAGGTCCCGGGCCTACTGGGTCAGAATACAACTAGAGTCCTGGCAGGGAGGGGTATGAGGGTGTAGCCTGCTCACCAGCCGGTGAGGCCCTTTCCCCTGACTGGCAAACGCTCTCCTGGCCTCTCTGAAGAGCCGAGTCCTCCACCAAAGCAGGGAGTGGACTAGGCTACGTTACAGACCTTCGCAGGTGAAGGTCTTTGCTCAGTGAAAATGGCTGACCACTCCTGTGCGTAGAAGAGCCAGGGTTTCCTCAGCTGTAACTCACCAGGAATGATCCAGGACCAAGTCTAGCAGAGATGACCCCCTCCCCCAACAACAAGCCCACTAAGGGTGGATTCTGCTGCAGGTGGAAGACCATCACCCTCAGAGACTGGCCGCTGAGGGGCAGATCTGGGAGCTGAGTCTACGACGTGTCTCTCTGGGACCTTGTAATTTGTCCTGACCCATGGAAGTCATTCACGGTGCACTTCACTTGCCTGGTGTGACCCTCCTCTGTGCCTTTTCCTGCAGTGAACCTGCCACCCCATTTTACAGCCCAGGAGGCAGAGACGGTAGGAGCCGGCCTGAAGTCACACAGCAAGCAGGTAGCCATTGAGATTCACATCTCAGCAGCCTGTTTCTGAGCCCAGGGGGAACCAGTCACTGGAAGCCCAGAGCGTTGTGAGAAGCTGGCGTGACCCAGCCCTGCTGCCCTTGTGGCAAGCCACCGTGTTCCCAGCGTGGTGCTGCTCTCGGTGGGAGAAAAACCACACGTGTGGGAATCCCAGGCACTGGGGATCGGGTGGGCACCAGGAGGAGCCAAGGAGGAAAGCAGACATTCTTGGCTGGAGACCAAGAGTCTCCTGGCTGGGGGGGTGGTGGGGTGGGGGGTGAGGGAGTGGGGGGGTCTGGTGCCGCTACACGAGGCGTTCCTTTTCTTCTCGCTAGGTTTTGTACTGGCACCTGGAACTCTTCGCTGAAGCAGAGCCGTCCAGGGGGCCTGGCTGTTCTCTGGGGGCGTCTGTCCATCAACTTCAGCTAGAGCAGAGCTGGGGGGGGTGCAGGAGGGAGGGCGGGGCAGGGCTCCGCACCACGGCCCAGAGGTTCCCTTGGGCTGTGTGTTCCTGAGGAGGTCAGCCCAGCCACCCCACGCAAAAGGCAGGAAGAGCCCTGGGGTGGCAGCCCCCACCCTGTTTCTATGTCCATGACTCCCCCACTGTAGACCTGAGCAGATCCACCTGCCCCAGGCTGGATCTCTCTACCTTTACAGTTTCTCTGGGGGTGACCACTCACATTTCCCCTTAGCGCTCTGACCATTACCCGTCACCCCCACTGAAACCCCAAGCCTTCCCCGCCAGCCCCTCCAAAGACGGGTCCACCCTGCAGACACTCTGGCCTGAGTCCAAGGCGTGACCTGGGTCTTCCTGCTCAAGGTCGGTGTCCTCTGCAGGCCACTGGCCACGGGCCCAGGTTTGACCACTTCTCCCTTTCCATCCCCCTGTCCATGCCCACGGTCACTTCTGTTGTTCTGTCCACCCTTGTCCCGTGCAGTCCTCACACACAGCAGAGCGGCGTTTTCAAGCATGAGTCAGCCTGTCCCACTGCCCCGCTTCACAGTGGCTTCCGGTCACATGGGCCTCAAGCCGGACTTGGCGCTGACTCCTGCACCGCTCTCTGCGTAGGCGCTGGGGTCGGCCTTGCAGGCTGCTCACTGGGTCCCAAGCCTTTTGTCTGTGTCTGCTGCATGAATTCTACCTTCTCTCCAGAATGCTTGCCTTCCAGAACTTACTATGACTGTCTCCTTCCCTCCATGGACAAGACAGCAATCAATCTCTCCCACCCCCCTTTCCTTCCTTCCTTCCTTCCTTCCTTCCTTCCTTCCTTCCTTCCTTCCTTCCTTCCTTCCTTCTTTCCTTCCTTTCTTTTCTTCCTTCCTTCCTTTCCTCCTTTCTCTTTCTTTTCTTTCTTTCTTTCTTTCTTTTCTTAAGTATTTATTTATTTCGAGTGAGAGAGAGACAGAGAGAGCGCAGGCACACATACCATGGCCTATAGAAGCTGGTTCTCTCCTTCCATCACGCGGGCTCCAGGGATATGCAAATATTACCATATGTATCACATCTAACATTATTGAATGTGCACTGTGCTATTCCCGGTAGAATGTCGAGCTGTTAGGATGAGGGACGAGTGTCTGGGGCCGTGGGGTCCCTGGCGCCGAGGACGGAGGCCGCATACCACAGGAGTGCAGCCCGCTGGGTTTGCTGAGCTCACAGATGTGCTTGGAGAGGTCAACGGGAGCAAGCAGTGGATGAAATGAAGCTCCCAGGCCTCATCCGCCGGCTCCTCCCACTCCACGTCGTCCACGGCCTTAGCGCTGTTGAGGGATGTGCAGGCCAGATGGAACCCCAGCACTTGTAACCCCAGCATTTGGGAGGCTAAGGCAGAACTGTCTTGAATTCAAGGTCAGGCTAGGTTCAATGTGAGATCTTGTCTCAAAATCAATCGATCAATAGAAGCAAAAAAAAAAAAGGACAAGATTTTGTAACTGATGCAAAAGAGAAAATGGATCTCGAGGGAAGGGTTAAGTGTGTACACCAGGTTTGGACTTGAGAGGGCTGGGTTCAAGTTCTACACTCCAGCATTTACCTACCAGGAAAAAGCAGTCTGCTGCTCCAAGCCTCAGTTTCCCCTCTGTGAAATGGTCACGATCCTTCAAGCCCTGCCTATTCCTCAAGGCCACAGGGAGGGTCAGACACGAACCCACAACGTGTCTGAATTCTACAATCAAGTATGCAATTTAAAAAAAAAACATTCAAACAAATCTGTTCTGATAGTGGGAACTTGGAGTGCCACAGAGCGGGTTCCTGCCTCCAAGATGGAAGAGAGCCACACAGACCAGTGTGCACCCACAAACACTGGCTGCAAGCAGTTTGGGGAACAAAATCCTTTGAGAGGGGGTTATAGAGAGTGTCCCTGGGGTGTGCCAGCATAGCTCTGTCCCTTTCACTGCCTCTGTCACCTCCTCCATCATCACCATCATCATCACCTCCATCACCATCATCATCATCACCTCCATCACCATCATCACCATCATCACCACCATCACCACCATCATCACTTCCTCCATCATCACCATCATCATCACCTCCTCCATCACCCCCACCATCACCTCCACTTTCACCTCCTCCATCACCATCATCATCACTTTCTTTATCACTATCACCTCTTCCAGCATCATCATCTCCATCACCACCATCATCTCCACCATCATCACCATCATCTTCATCACCTCCTTCATTACCTTCTCCATCACCTCCACCATCATCTCCATCACCACCATCATCTTCATCACCACCACCATCTCCATCACCTCCACCATCTCCATCACCTCCATCATCATCTTCATCACCACCATCATCTTCATCAGCACCATCATCTCTATCAGCTCCTTCATTACCTTGTCTATCACCTCCCTCCCCTTTTCCCTGCTATCCTCATCTCCGTCCCCTCCCTGCTCAGCCCACTGAGGTCTAAGGTCCTGAGCACCAGCACACCGGCCCCTGCCCGGGCTCTGGGAGCTGACAGGAGTGTGAGCATCACCTTACAGAAAGCGGTGGCAGATGGCAGGGCTTAGAGATGAGATGACCCAGGAAAACCACCGCTGGATCTTGGAGCTGTGACCCCTGCGGGTCAGAACAGCCCTTGGTGGTCAACATCCTGGAAGCTGAGCGGATTCTTCTTGCCCCAGCGGAAGCAGTGGCCACACACATGAACTAACTGGGTCCGAATCCCACGCAGACCTTGTTCATCATGACCTCCTAGCCTTGTGGCCCTGACACTGACGGGCACCCTGCTCCTCGGGCCCCGCCTTCAGGGCAGAGCTTCTGCTTCTGTTCCCCTGATGGTTGGTGCCTTTAAGAGCACGAGCTTTCCTGACCCTTAGTATAGGGTCAAAGGTCAAGGACTGATCCTGGCCACACTTCCTGGGCTGAACAAAGGTTCCCAGAAATCACCTCCAGACCCTGCCCCTCAGCCCACCTAAGCAGTTCATTCTCTCTTCCATTGCCCCCTTCTCTCTTTCTCTCTCTCCCCATGATTGGCCCAATGATTCTGAAACTCCATTAAAAACTTCCATCTAGTCCTCGGCGTGGTGCATTTTGGGGGTAAATACCTTACTTTTATACCTTACAGACCCCCCTCTTGTGTGGGCTTTTTTAGAGATCTATAGGAAGAAGTACCTTTAAAGGGAGACCCACCACACCTCGATCAGGAGGGAAGGGGCCTTATGCTATGAATGTGCCACTCGTTTCATGAATATTCATGAAGCTTCCTTTGCCACCTGGGCCTTTGGAGCAGCCACTCCAGTCTCTCTCTGGAGTGTCTCCTTGGCTTTGGTAAATAAACTTGTGTTTAAAATGTCTATGTTTCTCGGCAGTATTCCTCTCTGAAGACCGCTGTCCTGTAACGGAATCCTCAGCTTGCTGGGACCGGCCAATGCAGTCAGCGGTGACCTACGGCTCATTCCTCTGTCTGGAATAACATGCATCTCTCCCGCTGTGTGGAGGATTTGCTGAGCTCTGACAGCAGCGTGAAACTCAGTCCACAGAAGTATGCCTTCTTGTTAGAAGCCATTACTAAGCTGGCTCTGCCCTTTCTAGAACATTCTGTATCCAAGCATTTGTCTGTATCCAAGCAGGGAGGCACTCTAGATTCACCATGAGATGTTCTACCATTTAAAAAAAAAAAAAAAACAAAAAAACCTCTGCTCGGTATGACAGCAAGCATCTATAACCCCAGCACGTGGAGACACGATTCAGGAGCATCATGAATTTAAACGAAACAAGAAATCTGAGGTCAAGTACATGTGGGCAACGGCAGAGGCCAGAAGAACAGCCGTGCCCATTAACAAGGACCCCACAAAGCCTGCAGGAAAGAGACCAGATTTACACCCAATAAGTCCCAGATCTCGGGCTTCCGAATCTATGTGACCAGATGACTCTTCGTGGCTCTGAAGCCTTGAGACAGTCAGGGAAACACCGGAAGGTGGCCTCGGAAGCCCACTTTGGAAACATCTAAACAAATCAAAGAAAGGGCCATTAAGTAGTGATAGTGTGTGTGTGTGCATGAGTAACCATGCATCCTGCCGGTGTGTGTACATAAGTAAGCACGTCTGTGTGTGCACGTGCATGAACAAGCATGATGCATGAGTGTGTGTGTGTGCATAAGTGATTATCGTGCATGTGTGTCTCTCTGCATGTGTGTGTTTCATCCTGCAAAGAGGGACCCAGGGTTGTACACTCGGCCCTGCCCCTAAAAGAGAATTTCTACCCCACTAGGTCTCTGTCACTGTCTTCTTTCCCCTCTTGCCTGGCAGAAGCTACAAGTGAGGTCAGGCAAGGTGGCAGGGTGAAGTCCAGAGGACTTCCTGGAGGCAGTGTAGAGGAGAGGGTGCGGCCCAGGTGACAGGGAGGAGGGCGGAGGTGAAGTGCCACACCCCTAGAACACTTGGCACCTTCCGGGCTGTCAAAGCCAGCTGTTGGCTCTGCTCCCTGGCTTCCAGCTCACCCTCTCCTTCCTCTCCCTCCTCCCCTCGCAGGTCTCCTGAGTCAGCGCTGGGCTTCCTGCTGGGGAAGAGTCAAGCCCTTCCCTGCCCAGGGACCAAGGCCGGCTGGGGGCTATAGACCCTCCTTGAGTCCTCTGGAAGTAGAGACTGGAGGGTGGGGACCGTACAGTGCCGGGCTGGGACAAGCGTTTGAAGTCTGTACTCCCTTGCCTGGGTCTCTCACCCGCAGCCCCTTCCCTGGGGAAAGCAAGGAGCCCCCAAAGGGGTCGAAAGCGAGGCTCGCCTTTCCCAGGCCCCTCTGGGGGCCCCAGAGCCCGGCTGGGAGTGAGGGGAGCCGCAGGAGGTGGGAGAGGCCGAAGCTGGGCTCCGCAGCTCCCCCGCCCATCCCGGGGCTGGGAGCCGCCGGCCCCTCCTCCCCGCGCTCTCAGCCGACAGGGCAGGGCCGGCGAGCGTGCAGGGACCTGGAACCGAAACTAAGCAGGGTGCTCTCCCAGGACCCTCGCCCAAAACGGGACGCCAGACAGCTCCCAGCAGCCGAGGAGTCGGCCCCACCCACAGCCAGGCCTGCTGGAAGGGGACGAACGTCCCCCACGCGGAGCAATGGTAT
Source organism: Typhlomys cinereus (assembly GCA_023101885.1). NCBI lineage: Eukaryota > Metazoa > Chordata > Mammalia > Rodentia > Platacanthomyidae > Typhlomys > Typhlomys cinereus. The sequence goes on along the minus strand of JALPQD010001010.1, from coordinate 199,586 downwards.
TGGGAGAGAGATCCCAGGGGACCGGCCCCGAGACGCGTTCACTGAGATTCTTGTGCCGTCGCTGAGCCACCGCTGGGTTCTAGAAACGCAGCAGAGACCCGGTCTACGCTTGGCTTCTTCCAGGCTGTGCGACCCTGACCAAGTCCCTCCACCTTTCCTGGCCTTGGCTGCCTTCGGCCTCTCCTCGTGCTTGGAGGACGAACTCACTTAAGCCTGGGGCGTGGCAGGTGCTCGGTTACCGCAGTCCCTAAGGTGGCAGCGACTGTCCTGTGACGCCCCTTAGTAAGAGACCCTCAGCCCAGCAAATGCCCAGGCTCAAATAAAACAAACCTTGGACCACCAGGAAGGGCCTAGCTTAAGTTAAGGCTTAGGGCGCAGGGGGAAGGGGTTGGGGGGGCGGCTCAAAGGTAAGGGCGGCTGTTTTTGTTTTATTTCGTTTTGTTTTATTCTGATTTCATGTCGTGGTCCTTTATGAGTCTTTCTTTTTTTCTTCTCTTCCTCTGGGCCGAGGCTAGAAATCAGGGTGTTACACTGAGTCACACCTCTGGCTCATGGTGAGTCTTGAAAGCAAAGAATTGGATCAGCCAGAATATTTTAATAAGTCACTAGACAAAACAGTATCAGGGAGCTGTGTCCTCGCAGAGTAAGGATGTGTCTTTGTGTTGGGGTGGGTTTTTTTTTTTTTTTCCTTTTCTTTTTGAGGTAGGCCTCTCCGTGTAGCCTAGGACGGCCTCAAACTCAATATGTAGCTGAGGATAGCCTCGATCCTCTTTGCCCCCACCTCTCTGCTGCTGAGAGGACAGATTCCAGGTTTACGTGGTGCTGGGGGCCGAACCAGGTCTTCATGCAGGCACGGCAAGCGCTCTACCACCTGAGCCAAGACCCCCTGGTCGTGAACACTTGTTATTTTAGCTTAACTACTGATTGCGTGCATGCATGCACATGAATGTGCATGTGTGCGCATGTGTGTGTGTGCACGCGCGTTCCCGAGTAGCCCACCTGCAAGGGAATACCCGCAGCTCCTGGTTCTGGGCGAGGGTGTGGACCTGCATTAGCTGCCTTGTGGCTTGAGTCCCCCCTTGTGGTCCTCACTAATGGAGTGACATGGTCCCATCCAGTTGCTTCAGCATTCTGTGACTCAGTTTCCCCACCTGTAAAAAAAAATGGTGGCAGAACTTAACATCTGCCTTGTCAGGGCTGATGGGAGGAGAGAATGAAGTGCCCCGAACAGGGCCAGCACTCCCCCCAGGGAGTGCCAAAAAAGGGACACCAGCAGTCCCTGAAGGAAGCCGGGAGTCTCTGCGAGCAGAAAGGGGCCGCCGTAGACACGACTTGTCCAGTCACCGAAGTTGGGCGGGAGCCCAGCCATCCGTCTCCCGGCCAGGGCCGTGCCCATCTCTGCTTGGGGTGGAGAGAGCACTTGTGGCTGGCATGTCTCATCACTAAATGAGGACAATATACAGTCACTGCTGAGGGTTGGCCCAGGAAGCGTCTACATGCAAAGTGCTGAACACAGTGCCCAGGGCACAGTCTCAGTACATGTCAGTTTCCTGTACTTGTAATATAGAGTCTGGCTGTAAAAGCTGCATTTGGAGGCTGGGGACGTAGCTCAGGTAATAGAGTGGCACTTGAGAAGCCCTGGGTTCGGATCCCCTGCACTGCATTCCCTGTATGTGTAAGCGTGTGCCTGAAATCCAAGGCTTGTAAGGTTAAGGCTGTAAGATTTCCAAGTGTGAAGCTACCTTGGGAGGCAAAGCAAGACCCTATCACAAGATGAATTAATTCTTCAAAATTAGAAGACCAGTTGTAGGGACTAAGGCGAAATGCAATGGTTACCCAGCATGCTCCAGCCTTGGGTCTGATCTGTAGTCTTGAAAAAGAAGGGGGGGAGTGGGGATGGACGGACACAAAAATAACTCGTTCGTTTAAACTTGATGTGTACATGTAAAAGACTGCGTGGTCTCGGTGCCCCTCCGGGGCGTGCCCAGTGATCATGCCCAGTGAGCGATAGACCCACCTTTGCTTTCTGTTTGTTACCTTGAGCTTTTCAGTTCCAAATATTCCATAGTTAATGACTCTGAGGAGAAAAAGAGGCATTTTATCAACATCACTGAGCGCCACTCCCACCCAGCTGACTCTGGCGACAACCCCAGGCCGCCTTCCCCCAAACCACCAGGGGTGGCACCGGGTTTAGGCCCCCGAGAAGGTGGCATCATTCTGTGTCACAAGCACATGCCAGAGAGTGCAGATCCCTGCCCACCGGAGGCCCCAAGGCGCCGGACAGCCTGGAATCCCTCACAACTTGGGGCAGGGAGCACAATGTGGTAAAGGCTGTGGCCGAGGATGCTCTGGGCTTTGGGCACGAAACCAAAGGAGGGGGGGTCTGGAAGGCAGGTACAGGGCGGGTGAGGAAGGAAGGAGCCCTATCCCCAGGTGACTGGCACCGTGCCTGGGCCTTCCCATGAGATCACATCCCAAGCAACATGAGCATATGTATGTGGGTGTGTATGCACGTGTGCATTTATGTGTGTGTGTATGCATGTATGCATGCACAAGTGTGTTTATATATATGTATTCATATGTATACGTGCATTCACATGTGTATGTGTTTATATATTGTGTATGAGTATGCATATGTGTAAGCACACAAGCACCAGGCTGGTGCAGGAGGCAGGATAGATGATATTCAGCTTAGAAAGGGATATCGAAGCTTAAAGAGTTGAGAAGGAATCCATGGGGAATGTTGGTGTGAAGGACAGCTCTAAGCAGACCCACTGAGACTACTCACTGCAGGGTCTGATGGAGAACGCCCAGAATCCCGGCGCTGGGGAAACAGGAGGATGGTGAGTGCAAGAATAGCCCGGGCTACACAGCCGGACCCCTGTCCTAGCAAGCGGCGAGGCCATGGTGTCTCCAGTCACGACACGTATGAAGAACTCTAGCCCAGAGAACGCCCGAGTCTAGAGGCGGGAGGGGTCTGAGTACCAAGGGCCCAGCCTGTGCCTGAGGCCCGGCACCTCATGGGCCGGCTGCCTCTCAGCTTGATAGTGACCCAAGTTGGGTACCTACGAGATATTCACGTTCCTCAGATCCGCCCACCTCTGTCTCCACAGAGGAAGACCCGTGGATAGCCGCTGCCAAGCTGACAAGGGAGGAGGACCCCGCCTGCACCGGGGCGGAGAGGGGGGCTATGCATACATGCTGATCCCAGCACCCCAGGAAAGCTTCAGGACTGCGAGGCAGGACAGGTGGGCTGGACACCTAGGGGTGATTGGCTGGCTTAGCCTGAGCTTGTTATCCAAAGAGGGTCAGGAACAGTGTCTGAGGAGAGGGGACCAGGAAGAAAGGTCAAGACTGCAGCCAGGACAGAGACAACCAAGGCAGGGAATCTGCTGCCCACTTCCTGGACCTTTTGTCGGCCACGGGGACGTTTACGTGTCAGCAGCGCCTCCTGCTGCACACCACCAGCATTACACCATGCAAGGTCAGCAACCGCAAGAGGATGCATTCCAGAACCTGGGGGCGCTGCAGTGACCTCCACAGGGCGGTCGTTGCTGTTCTGGAATGGTGTCACTTCATTCACAACAGCCCTGTGAGATAGGAGCTATTGTTGACTTAGTTTTCCATGTGAACAAACTGAGGCAGGGACAGAAATCATTTGTTCTAAGGTCTCAAGTCATTTGGTAGCAAAATACACCTTCCAGTCGAGGTCTCCCCAGAGCTCCGATAAACCCCAGGAGAACGGAAGACCTTCATCTTGGTATCACCTCTTGGTGGATTGCAGTTGCCTGGAGCTCTGAGATAAGAAGGATCTTGAGTTCTGGGATGGATTAGTGATGTCTGCCAGGGCTAAGAGATAGGGCCACATATATAGGCCAGATCGGAATGTGTGTGTGTGTGTGTGTGTGTGTGTGTGTGTGTGTGTGTGTGTGGAGGCTATTTGAGTGTGTGTATGTGTGTGTGTGGAGGCTCAAGGGTGACATTGGGAATCATCCGAGATTGCTCTACCTCCTCATTGCTTTGTGGTTTCCCAGGCTTTACCTTCTAGGGCCGGAATTACACTTTCCTGCCATTTCCACTTGGCATTTTTATGAGATCTGGGGGTCCTCTCATTGTAGGGCAAAGCCTTCAACCGCTGAGCCCCAATCTCCCCGGCTGCCAATTGGATTTTAATCTCTGGTCTAACCCGTCCTATTGACTGCCATCTTCCAGAACCCTGAGGAAAAGAACGAGGTTCAGCCTCTCGCCTCTGCCTTCGCTCACCCACCACACGACCCGAAAGGCATCTCAAATGTGTGGCATCCACATATGAAGTCTTGGTTTGTTCCCCAACACCCACCTCCCACTGTAAAGGTACCCTCTCCCCCACTCTCAGGTATCACCCCTGAGACTCTCAGCTTGCACCCCACATCCAGTCTCTGTGAATCTCACCGGCTCTGCTGGGCCCAGGTCATATGAGGCCTTTCCCTAGCAGGCCCAGTGCAACTGTCACTGGCCTAAGGACTATGCCTAATACACCACAGGAAGTTGCCGGGCTCTTATGTCCACACCATTCACTGTCCACTGCCTTGGCCTCTTCAGCACATCCTCTGGCTCCCAGAGCCTTCTTGTGGCCACATGCAAGGCTCCCTTGAAAAGCTGCAGGTCAGGTAAGAAGGACGTCAAGGAAGCAAGATGTTCTCTTGGCCTTGGAGGACCTTGTAAAACTAATGGGATCCAGCGTCATTTTCCTTTGGTGTGTGGTGCCCCCTGGTGTCTACTTAAGGAACTGCACATGGCTCTCTCAAGCTTCCCTGTAGAGGGGGGCACGGGGGAAAGCTGTGGACCTCTTCTGACCACACCTTGGGGTCATTCTCTCCCAGCAGAGCTCATTCATCACCTTAAAGACCTGCACATGCGTCCAGTGTATCCCTTAGGAACCCAAATGGAGACTTTGACAGTAATGGTTAATTTTTTTTTGAGATATTAAGACAAGGTTTCTGGGCTGGGCTGATAGCTCCATCAGTTAAAATGCCCATTTAATCCTAAACTTCCCCAGAACCCACATAAAAAGCAGGCATGGTGGATCCTTACAGTCACAGTGCTGAGGTGGTGGAGGCAGTGGGTAGCTGGGGCTCCCTAGCCAGCCAACCTAGTCTGCTTGGCAAACACTAGCTGGTGATTCTAAAAATCAAGGTGGTGGAGGGTCAGCAGGAAAAGCTGTGTTCAGTCCCCAGAACCCATGAAAGATGGACGGAGAGAACCAGCTTCACCAGTTTGTCCTCTGACTTCCAGCATACATGCCCTGTCACACCATACACATACCATACACGCAACAAATAATGAATTAAAAAAAAAACATGGCAAGCAACCAAGGAATGGTAAGGGAAGTTGTCCTCTGGCCTCTCATGCACACGCACACATGTGCTCCTGCATGCACATGAACACACACATGTGCACACACACCCCAAAGGTTTAAATAGTATTCTTGGGAGAGTCACTGAGTGGCATTTCACACAAAGCGTATACGAAAATAAGAAGGAGCTGTAAGCCAGGGGTGACGCACATCTGGAATCCCGGCACTCAGAAGACAGAAGGATCGGGAAACTCCACGTCTTCTGCTCTGTAGCAAGCTGGAGCTCGGCCAGGGTAACACGAAACCCTATCACACACACACACACACACACACACACACACACAGGGGAAAAAAGACCACCTATGTTCCATGTATTTCAAAGACACACCCTCAGGTGGTGACAAAAAGTCCTCAGGGAATGGGATTAATAAATTAATTAAATTATATATTTAATATATAAACATAATTTACATATAATATGTATATTGTATATGCAAATCTATAATTTATGTATAAATTTATTTTATATATTTATATAATATATTTTAAATTATATATAAACATATCATTATTTATATATAAATAATAAATATATATTTATAGACTTAAATTATAATTAATAAATTTAAAAATAATTTTAAAATGGGGTTTGTTTGGTGTTATTTCCCAATTTTTGATTGTCAAGTACATTTCATTTTTCCCTTTCCTTTGCTCTGTTTTGGTTGGTTTGGGTTCAGGACAGAGTCTTGCTACACATGTAGCCCAGGCTGCCCTTGAACTCCTGATCTTCCTGCCTCAGCCTCCCAAGGATTATAGGGGTGCACCACCACACCCCACTTCATTTTACTCCCATCCAAGTACTAACCAGGCTTGACCCTGCTTAGCTTTGGAGATCAGACAAGATGGGGCGAGCTCAGGGTGGTATGGCCCTAGAGCCCCTTTCATTTTTCTAAAGCCAAGTTTGTAAAGGAAAATTGTAATGATAAAACCACTCTAGTGGGAGGAGGGAACAAAGAATTAAGGTTTATCTATGAGGAGTTCACATCAATCTGCCTTCTAAACACTTATCATCACACCCATAAATTACAGGAGTCCTCGGTACTTG
>JALPQD010001010.1:63146-188146 GCA_023101885.1 Typhlomys cinereus | reverse complement strand
AGTCCTCAGTCTCTACCCCCACAGGGTCTCTGGAGACAAATTCAGGTGACTCTGACCCGTCGGGCATTAAAGCCTCTGATGTTGGCATGAGCTCTCTGTCAAGCTGGATGAGGAACTGTAACCGGAAAGTTGGAAGAAGAAATAAAGCTCCCTCGCTCCCATGAACCGTTTTGTCTTGAACTTATGGGCAACATGCAGAGTAACTGCAAAACTATTGAATCCTCTCACCCACCCAAACCCCAAGACTCCTATTTCAAATCCAGTCCCAAGGTCTTATGTTCTCACCCACTTCCTGCTTTTCCCAGTGTTCAACGCCGTGGCTTCGATGGACCAGCACGATCCTTTGTTCCCCTGGACCCTGAGCCTTACATATACGGAGCAGTGGTTCTATTGCTGTGCCTATGCATCGTGGCTTTTACTGAGCAGGAGAGAGAGAGAGAGACACTGTGCATCCTCACACAGATGTGGTCCACCCCACCCCCACAGGCCTATGTGTTCTGGGGCGTCTCTTCCTTCTCATCTTCTCAAAGAAAATAATGCTGCCTATACAGTTTAAATAAAGGTTTTTCCAGCTAAGCAGTGTGCACTTTCCAAGGACAGATTGGAGCAGGCTGTCCCTGAAGCCGGGAAGCCACTCAGTGGCTGCTGTGTTGTGGATTTTAAAGACATTTTATGAATATTCATCAGATGCATGGCATAGTCATAGTGACTCTTGTTCACTCCCAAATCATGGTGAACCAGACTTCCCTTTTAAGGTATTTCTTCCCATAATCCTCTAGAAACTCTCATGGCTAGGTGCAATATTGTAATGGGATAATTCGCAAAGTCGACCTTGGTCCTCTGCAGGGACATACAGTGTTCTCTGATACACACAAGCACATGCATACACACACACACACACACACACACACACACACACACACACACACACACACACAAAATAATTTTTAAAGTAATATCATAATGAAACTGAGTCTGCAGAGGATGTTGACCCTTTTGTAGTGCATGTGGGTTGGCAACTGGGAACAGTGGGAGTGACGTAACTGTGGTCTCAGGAGGCTTAACCCACAAAGGGCCATTTTGTCTATCAGGAGACCAGTTTCCAACACCCAGCTGCACGCAGTCCACCTTGGTCACCTCATCTCTAACCCCCACCTCCCCGGTTATCAAATGGGAGCCTGTAATCTCCCAGACATGAAGGAAGTATGGCTGTGAGCTCATACTTTCAGAAGAGTTTCTGAGATCCGTTCAAGATGACTCATCTGCCAAATTCAACTGGGTAAACACCGCGCGGCTCCGTGGGTGCCAGCCAGGGAGACAGGCTGAGTGCCAAGGGACTGTGCTTGACTGAGCCGGAGACGGGGGGAGGTTTGTTTATTCACTGTTCATTAGGCGTCTGCTAGGGACACAGGCCCTCAGCCATGGAGGGTACAATCAAGATGAACGCCCTGAAAAATACACAAATTATGTCCACAGGAGACTGTTGGAATGTTTCCCTCCACTCGAATCCACCTCATCCTCAATGCACAGCTCTGGGAGATGAGACCTCCATGGGGAAATGGCTGCGAAGTCATGGCTGGATTAGCAACCCCATCGAAGGGGGCTTTCAGGATAGAGAGGGTCACTCCTGCTTGCTCTTCTTCATGCAAGGAAGGGACGGCCCTCAAAGCAGGCTGCTGCCACACTGCTCTGAGACTTCCGAGCCTTCAGAGCTGAAAGATGCATTTCTGCTGTGTATAAATTGCTTAGTGGTTTTGTAAATTACAAATTGGATACTCCACCCCCAGATTCCTGGGTTTTGGCTTCAGGGGTGTTTGTCGTTGTTGAAACAGAGGCCCCTATAGCCCAGGTTAGCCTCAAGCTCACTGTGGAGCCGGAGTGGACCCCTGATCCTCCCACCTCCACCTCTGGAACGCTGGGATGACAGGCATGCACCCCCGGATCTTGCTTACACTGGGCGTGCGAGGCCACCGCTCTGCCAGCTGAGCTCCATCCTCTGCTCTCAGGGTCATGCTTTGGGTATTTGGCCCCTGTTGCAGTCAGCCTGCATGGTTGCTGATAAATGACCATCAAACGGCTTAAGGGAACAGGGGTTTATTCTCTCTTACGATTCCTGGTTACAGTTCTCAGTCCAGCTTGATGGGAGAGCACGCACCAACACCAGGGCCAACGGAACTGGCCACACCCTCACTGTATAACGGCTGAGAGAGGGACAATCCTTACTTGCCAGACCAGCATGTCTGGTCAAGTGTACACAAGGATGCCCACTCTCTCAACCAGCTCTCTGTATTTTAATCCAGGGCCTAGTCCCACCCACCATGGGCTGGGCCTTCCCCATCAGCTAGACAATCTCCTGCAGGTTTGCTCTGGGCTCAACTCAACCACTAATTCTCTACCAATGTGCCCAGAGCTCAAACCCTCAACTGGCAAGTTGACACCTGTGCTTAACTATGACGGCCCCAGCTTGGGATGCTATTCTGAAGAACCTGGAGCCTTCCAGAGGCCTGGCTACCAGAAGACATAGGGGTGGCCTTGGAAGGTGATACTTACCTATCCTGGGTTCTGGTCCATTCTTCCTGCTTCTTTGGCTGCTACTGCTGAGTGAAGAGCCCCTTGCTCCTCCTGCCATATGCGACCACCATCATAAGCAGACACCACCTCATGCTCTGGCTGCCACGGACAGCTGCTCTGCCATGCTTCTTCCTACTAGAGTCCCTGGAAGACTAATGAAACTTTTCCCCCTTAAGTTATGTCTGCCACTAACACCCCCATCACCTGTTGTGGTTAGGATTGTCACCTCATCAGGTGAAAACCAAGCCTAAAGGTGGGGGCATGCCTGTGTGGGGTTCTTGATTATGTCGGTGATGTGGGAAGACCCAGCCCAGAGTGGATGGAGTCATTTCTTGTGTCTGTGGATAAAAATGGAGACAGCGATCTGAACGTCGCTGGGCAGGCAGGTAAGGAATTGGTCACACATTGGTTCTCATCCTCTCTTCTTGCCGTGGCTGTGTCCAGGTCCCTCAGCTCCGGAACTGCCCTCTGAGGAAGACTCTCTGTCCCTGAAGTTGTTTGGGTCAGGTGTCTCGTCCCAGCAGGGTGAGTAACACGGAGATAGGTTTGGGGATCAGCAGCTCATCAAAGTGAATGTTACTTCCTGAGGAAGTGCCATAAAAATCTGCGAGAGGGAAGTGAGAACAGGTGTCAATAAGACAGCCGTGAAGATAAGCCAACTTTTCAACTCTCAAAGGGGGCCCACATCTCACGACCCCCCATCCCCATAGTCACAGTCAGGTGCTATAACCTTGGTGAACCAGGAAGTAATCCAGATGGGGGATTTTCTTCCCTTCTACCCTTGACATCTGGAGACTGAATAGCAGAAGTCTTCATACTACAAGCTTTGGGGACAGACAGGGTCCAAATGTCAGCCAGTCACTGTAGTCAGCTGTGTTACACAACGAGCAATGAAATCTCTCAGAGCGTCATCCAATGAAAGGAAAGGTTGTAGCTTTGCCTCTGGGCTGTGAGGACTTCATAAAGGTGCTGCTAATGGCTGTTTTCAGTGAAGGGGCATCCATGGAGATTCAGGGGATGAAGCTCATTTGGTGGAGCAAAGGATGCGTCCCCAGAATCACAGAAAACAGGCGTCCTGGATGTGTGATGGCCAGCCCAGCACGGGACTTCGGGGGGGGGGGGCGGAGGACAGAAAATGCAAGGTTGCCTTCGGTTACATGGTGGGTTTAAAGCCAAACTGGAGAAAGACAGAGAAAGAAAGGAAGGAAGGGAGGGAGGGAGGGAGCAAGGAAGGAAGGAAGGAAGGAAGGAAGGAAGGAAGGAAGGAAGGAAGGAAGGAAAAAGAAAATAAAGAAAGAGGCATGGAGAGAAAGAAAGAAAGAAAGAAAGAAAGAAAGAAAGAAAGAAAGAAAGAAAGAAAGAAAGAAAGAAAGAAAGAAAGAAGAAAGAAAGGAGGGCGGGCGGGAGGGAAGGAAGGAAGACAAAGAAAGACAAAGAAAGACAAAGACAAAGAAAGAGGCACAGAGAAAGAAAGAAAGGAAGGAAGGAATGAAAAAAGAGAGAGAAAGAAAGAGAGAGAGAGAAAGAAAGAAAAAAAGAAAGAAAGAAAGAAAGGAGGGAGGGAGGGAGGGAGGGAGGGAAGGAAGGAAGACAAAGAAAGACAAAGACAAAGAAAGAGGCACAGAGAAAGAAAGAAAGGAAGGAAGGAAGGAAGAGAGAGAGAAAGAGAGAGAGAGAAAGAAAGAAAGAAAGTAAGAAAGAAAGAAAGAAAGGAGGGAGGGAGGGAAGGAGGGAAGGAAGGAAGGAAGGCAGGAAGACAAAGAAAGACAAAGAGGCACAGAGAAAGGAAGGAAGGAAGGAAGGAAGGAAGACAAAGAGAAAGACAAAGACAAAGAAAGAGGCACAGAGAAAGAAAGGAAGGAAGGAAGGAAGAAAGGAAGGAAGGAAGGAAGGAAAGAAGGAAGGAAGGAAAGAAAGAAAGAAAGAAAGAAAGAAAGAAAGAAAGAAAGAAAGAAAGAAAGAAAGAAAGAAAGAAAGAAAGAAAGAAAGAAAGAAAGAGAAAGAGAGATAGACAGGGAATCAATAGAGACACAAGAACTGTATTCCAGAAAGGATTTATTGTCAGTATCTAATGTCCCTGAGGGAAACTAGAGTAGTTTACCAAGAACTTAAAGAAAGGCTGGGTCACAGTAGTTGACTGTGATCTTACAACCTTACAATCTTACAATCTATTGATGACTTTAAACAAGAAAAAAAAAAAAGGAGAGCTCCAATCTGTCCAAGCACACACATGATCGCATTCTGTGGGTTTGAGCTCTAAGCACACTTGTAGAGAATTGGTGGTTGAGTTAAGCCCAGAGCAAACCTGCAGGAGATTGTCTACCTGATGGGGAAGGCCCAGCCTATGGTGGGTGGGACTAGGCCCTGAACAGATGAATAAAATGCTGAGAGCTGGTTGAGGAAGTTGGCATCCTTTTGTACCACTTGGCCAGACATGCTGGTCTGGTAAGTAAGGATTGTCCCTCTCTCAACCGTTATGTGGAGATGGTGTGGCCAGCTCTCTTGGCCCTAGTGTTGGTGCGAGCTCTCCAGTCAAGCTAGACTGAGAACTATAACCGGAAAATAGTGAGAGAGAATAAACCTGTTGTTCCCTTAAGCCATTTGATGGTCATTTATCAGCAGCCATGCAGGCGAACTGCAACATCTTTCAAGGACCCTCTCCTGAGTCTGGTCCTCCATCACTGGCTTGGTCGTACCTGGCCACCTATCGCTGATGTCCAATGAACAAGGTGATGTCCAGAGGCAGTGTGACCGTGGAGTCAAGACAGGCTGGGGGGTCTGAATGGGACTGAATTTGAATCTAGAAACTACCCTACTTAGGCAGTTTTAGAGCAGCCATGCTGGATGGTCTCTGAAGGTTTTGGAAAGCCATCCCCCACTGCTGGGATGACCCTGCAGGAACATCCCCTGCAGAGAGGGAGGAACTGACCTCAATCCTCCACAGAGATAAGGTGGTCAACCTTCCCCAACCCTTTGCTTGGTAGAGCATATGAAGATGAATTCTCCATATCAGATAAACTAAGCCCATCAAAAGAAACAGCTGCACTTTGAAGTGAGCACAAGATCAGGTGGGTTGGGCCCCAATGTGAGCCAACCAATGAGGAAAAGCCATTTTTCCTGGGCTTGCCTAAGTGTATAAATATCCTGATCTTGGCAGCCATCTTTGGCACCTCCATGTCTGGAGTCCATGAGTTCTGTTCTTTCTCGCCTCTAATAAATTCCATCTTAATCCTCTGCATGTGTTTTCTGGTTTCAGTCTTCGACTCTGAACATAAGAACTCGGGTACATACGTTCCTGGAGAGTCAGCCTCGAAACACTATCGCATCAAGGGCTCCCAGGAGGCAATTTCCCTTTGTGTAAGGAAGAGCGATCTCCAAGAGGAGTGCCAGGTCAGAAGATAACGTTCGATAAATGACAGCTGGACAAGAAATGTTCTGACTAGGTGTGTAGCTTAATGGTAGAGCACTCCCTAGCACGTGGGAAATCACGGGTGTTTGAGAACAATTTATGTTGTTTAGTTACTTCCTTGCTTGCTTTCCTGTTTGCAATTGCTGATTGTTTACAATTGCTGATATCTTTATGTATTTCCTTGCGTGTTTCCCGCTCTTCACTTTTGAGCTTCTTGTTTTTACCAGCTTTTGCTGTTCCTTGTTATGTTTTTATGGTTACCGGTTCTGGATGATTCCCTATATTTGACATGTAAAAAGCAGAATAAATTATAACCTAGAATAAATTTGTCTTTGCATAGTCTTGGTTTTGCTGTGAACCCTCCAACCTAAGCCTGATTTCAATTCCCGTGGATCCCATTCAGGAGCCCACGCTGATTTGTAAGTGCTGGCACTTACAGGGAGGAATCAAGAGAGACTCTAGGACAATGTGTAAGGTGGGCGTGAAGGTCCACTGAGAAAGAGACACTGACGTGAGGGAGAGACTTAAGAAGGATGAGTTTTATTCGCGCTGAGGTTCTGGTGGCCAAGGGAGCCACAGTTTAGACTTAAGATTAGAACAGAAGAGAGAGTTTAAAGTCAGAGAAGATAGGGAAGAACTGGGAACAGCACCGTGGGGGGAATCTGCAAAAAGCTTCTGAAGCCACCCCCAGGCTGTGGGAATTGTATGATGGAAAGAGCGAGTCAGGAGTAATTAAAATCATGTGGGGGGGTCTTGGGTCAAGGGTGACGAATGGGAAATGGCTGGTATGGTCAGCTCCGAGTCTAGAACATTGCAGTAAGGGCAGAAAAGTTTTACAAGATGGTGCGGGTATGACTACAATAGGTTTGATCCCCAGCACAGATGAAAAGGAAGAAAAGTGGAAAGAGAACAAGGGAGGGGGAGGAGAGAGAAGAGAGAAGGGTAGGAGGGAAGAAATTCTGAAAAGGAATTCTTAGTGGCAAGATCCATGGGCTGGAGGGGGAAAGAGTGGAAAAGAAGTGATGCAGAACAATTTCAGGTGAAACTTAAATAAAAACCGGTCTTTTTCATCTTCTTGGGCTGTGTTGGCATAGGAACGTTCTAGACTTTTCTAGAAGTTTCATTTCTTCTCCAGACCATTCCTTGAAAAACTCCCTGCCCCTTGCTTGGTTCTCCTCAGCGTTGGTCTCAATGTCAGTGTCAGCTGGTCACCTTTACCACGTCGTCCTGGCAACATCTCTTAGCTGCAGGTTCTCTGAAGTCTGTCCACCTGTTGCTCTGAGACCTCCTGGGCGCTGCTTCTTTCCCAGCCTGCGCACATCAAGACTCAGTAAACGCCCTGACAGCTCAGAAATCCCTGTCTCAACAGTTTGGGGTGAGCGAGGCTAAGAAAACGTGACTTTTCTTGCTGGAAAAGTAATAACTGGAGAGGGAAGGGACCGGGGTACCTATTAAGCTTGTATGAGCGGAAATAAAAAATAAAAAAAAATTTAAAGTAATAACTGATATTTCATATGCTAACTTAAAAAAATTAGGAAGTATAGATTGAAAAACTTGGAAACTACACGAGATCAGAAAAAAAGAAACTTACGAAAAAAAAAAAATCTGGGCCGGGAAGATGGTTCTGTGGGTAAAGGTTTGCTGGGTGCGCACCTGGCAGCCTGAGTTCACTCCCCACATCCCACAGGAAGAGAACTGACTTCTGAAAGTTGGCCTCTGGCCTCCACATGTACATCTGCTCTCGCTCTCTCTCTCTCCATTCTTTCCTTCTCTCAAAAAATAAATATTTCCTAGAAAAATAGCATCAATGTCATGAGACCTGCTCATTAAAAAAAAAAAAAGAAAGAAAGAAAGACAAAGAAAATCCTGCTTTGCATGGTGGCGTGGGTCTGTCATTCAAGCTATTTGAGAGGCAGGAAGATCGCAAGTTCAAGGCCTGTCTGGGCTACAGAGTGGGTTTCAAGGTCAACTTGGGCAATTTAGTGATATCCTGCCTTGAAATGCAAAAAGAAGTCTGGGGATGTCCCCCAGGGATCCAACACTTGTCTGAGAAGTGGGAGGTCCTGGTTTCTATCCCCAATGCTACAGAAACAAAACCAAACAACAACCCTCCTCACCGAGGTGGAGCAACCAATAATATATTGATGCCCAGATAGTCTTCCTCTGCGTCTTTAACTGTGTCTGTAAACACACCTACTTTTAAATATGATCACTATTTAAAAACACTTTATCTATTAAGTATCATTATGTGCATAAGTGTGGTCATGTGTGTGCCGCGGTGTGCACGTGGAGATCTAGGATGTCTTGGTGGGTTCGTTTCTCCCCTCCCACCTTTTTACTAGGATTCCCAGGATCAAACCCTGGCTATCAGGTCTGATTGGCAAGTCCTTTTGCCATCTGACCCAATTTATATCTGAGACAGGGACTTCTGTGGCCCAAACTGGCCTCAAATTCACTATATAGCTAAGGCTGATCTTGAATTCTTAATCTTCCTGCCTCCATCTCTGGAGTACTGGGATTTCACGGATACACGATTCCTGGTCTTATAATTAATTACTTAAAAACTATTTATTTATTCATTCATTCATTTTACGTGTGTTGTGCTCTGTGTGTGTGTGTGTGTGTGTGTGTTCGTGTGTGTGTGTTTCGTGTGTGTGTGTGTTGTGTAGGTCAGAGGACAATTTTTTCCAGTCGATTCTCTCCTTCCACCTGTGAGTCCTGGGCGAGAACTTAGGTCTTCAGACTTGGGACGCAAGCACCTTTCTTTACCCCTGAGTCATCTTGTTGACCTCTACGCCTACTCCTTAAATAGTCCATGCCTGTTTCTCAGCATAGTTCCATACCTTGCCGTAGTTAAGGGAAATCCTAGGAGACCAGCACTACCCTAGCCCTTAAACAGCTAAGACTAAAAGTCACCCTTGCTGAAGTTTCAGTTCTCAAAGTGAAACTAAGCTGTCCGTTGACTTTTCTCCCAGAAAAAAACAAGAGAAAACAGAGACGACAGAGTGTTTCTTTAAAGAAAGGAAAGGAAAGAGGAAAGGAAAGAGGAAAAGAAAGGAAAGGAAAAGAAAGGGGAAAGGAAAGGGGAAAGGGGAAAGGAAAGGGGAAAGGAAAGGGGAAAGGAGAAAGGAGAAAGGAGAAAGGAGAAAGAAGAGGAGAAAGGAGAGGGGAGGAGAGGAGAGGAAGGAAAGGAAAGGAAGGAAGGAAAGGAAAGGAAAGGAAAGGAAAGGAAAGGAAAACGAAAGGAAAGGAAAGGAAAGGAAAGGAAAGGAAAGGAAAGGAAAAGGAAAGGAAAGGAAAGAAAGGAAAGGAAAGGAAAGGAAAGGAAAGGAAAGGAAAGGAAAGGAAAGGAAAGGAAAGGAAGGGAAAGGAAAGGAAGGAAAGGAAAGGAGGAAAGGAAAGGAAAGGAAAGGAAAGGAAAGGAAGGAAGGAAAGGAAAGGAAAGGAAAGGAAAGGAAAGGAAAGGAAAGGAAAGGAAAGGAAAGGAAAGGAAAGGAAAGGAAAGGAAAGGAAGCCTTGAGCAAGATCCTTTCCAGTGCACGCAGAAAATTCTGTCCCATGTTTATGCCATTTGGAGGCTACGAAGGCAGAAGACGGTAAGACAGCTTGTTCCGGGTCCCCCAAACTCTAGAACGAAAGCCTGTGCGCCTTCGGATTGTCGCAGAGCTTCGAGGGCGGAAATTGGCTTCCAAAGCGCTGGGCTCCGGTTCTGCCTGGGACTTGTCTGGCTGATCTTGAACTCTGCTCTGGGTCCTGGTTGCCCCGTCCATATCGGAAGCCCCAAGTGTGGCTGTGAGGCCGTGCCACCGATCCCCGCGTCCACACCCACAAACTCCGACTCTGAGGACGGCAAGCAGGTGACGCGCGGGGCGGCCCCGGGTGATTCCCGGCAGCTTGACTCCTCCCTGGGCACCGCCTCCCGGGGCCACCGCTCCGCGTCACCTGCCCGCTGGTGGGCCGCGGAAGCCCAGCGGCGAGGAGACCTGGGCCGGGGACAGGCGCCCCCAGATCGGAGATGTGGCTGGCCGGCGGGTGGGCGCCACTGCTCCTCTGCCTGCTGCAGGCCGTCTCAGGTAGGCGTGGGGGGCCGCGGGGACACCTGCACGCCAGCTTCGAGGGAGGGGCCGCTGCCGGACCTGCAGCAAGTGGGCCCCGGGGACGCCCCCTATTCTCCCACCGCGGTTTGCTGGGTCCCTGAAGCGAGCAGCCCCGAGCCTGAAACTCCTTTCTGGGGTGGAAAGGAGCCGGGTTTCCTCATTCCGGGCCTGTCCGGTGTGGGCCCCGGGAAAGAAAAGCCCAGGCGGTGCTCGAAGAGTGTTCTGCTCTCTTAAGGTGCCCCAAGCCACTGTCCCTGCGCGCCTCTCCTCTTTTGACTGCCCTAGTGGAGGGCCCAGAGGCTCTGCAGCGCGGTGCCACTCCCCTCCTTAGGCTGTGGGTAACAGCCCCTCCCCCTCCCGGCACAAGCCCCTGGGGAAGAGTTCGGGAGTCTCCTTTTTATCTTGTGTTTGGTTGTTTTACTTTGAGACAGGTTCTTGTGTAGCTCAGGCTGGCCTCCAACTCATGATGTAGCCCAGGATGGACCTGAACTCCTGAGTCTCCCACCTCGGAGTCCCAGCTAGTAAATAAGGCAGCAGAGTGCCAAATGCCTGGACCAAGACCCAATTTCTAGACCCAAGTTTCCATTTCAACAACCTCAGGAAGGAGAACCTCCCTCCCCACCCCTCCCCACACACACTTTGGCTGATCTTAGACTCACAGTTGAAAGAGCTGGAAGGATTTTTAGATTAAACAATCGTAAGCATCCACATTTTTTTAAAGTAGCTTTTTTTGTGACAGATCCTGTGTTCTAGTTAAGCTTCGTGACCCAGCTGTTCCCTGCGAGTTTCCTTTTGCAGATGGGGAAACTGAGTCTCCGGCAGTTAAAAGTGTTGTCCTAGAAGGACCCCAAGGGGGAGCTGCTTAGGACAGAGGGAGCTGAGGCTGAAGGGAGCATGCCCAGCCCAGTGGGCACCCCCACAACTCCAAACAGTGGTTTTCAGATAACCAGGGGCCTGTACCTAGGAGTCTTCCATCCATGCAAGCAAGTTGTGTATCTCAAATAGCTTAGAGCCTAGTGCCCGTTCCACCGTGGGACTCTGAAGGCTCCGCCGAGTGAGGCTACCCTAGCTGTGACTTATGCCACGTGACCAAAATCACACTTCAGGCCTGGGGTACTTCACAAAGACGAGTGGCTTGCGTGTGCACGTGCCGCCCTCTTGGCAGGCACCTGCCCGGGCAGTCTGGGAGCCAAGATTTATAACAGTGCCACTGTCTCACAGAGCCAGTTCTGGGGCCCCGGACAGGGTGGCAGCGGCGCCCAACCTCGAATCTACAGTCCCAGGGGAGGGGGGGCGCAGGCTGGGGGTTTGACTGAGAGACATCACGTAGAACTAACTGGACTTGGCCTGTCTGGTTGTGGTTCCCAAAGCCTGTAGGTTTCCATGGTGACCCACGTGACAATTCTCCAGGCCACCATAAACTCCCTTGGGACAGGATGGGGAGCAGTGCTCCGCAGGTGGTGCTGGATTAAAAGTGGTCAACAGCCGTAATGACTCAACGTCTAAACCCCCCAATAAAAGCTGAACCCCAAGAGTGCCTGAAGGAGGACGTGTGCCAAGGGCTTGGGACTCGGCTGCCCCCCTCCTCATCCAAAGTTCCGGCGCAATACACCAAGGGCTGTTGTTTATTTTTCTGCCGTAGTGATTAATGTCAAGGAAAACCCACTGGAGGAAGTGTTACTTAAATAGAGACACTTGGGTCCAAAGATGTCAGGCAGAGCTGGGGGGAAGGGAGCTGTCAGGGAAACATCAGTCAGACAGCCAGGCCACCCAGACGGATCCTCAGGCACCCCAATAAGGAATATGGACTTCACTCTGAAGGCCAGAGAAATACAGGAAACTTGGAAGCAGTGTAATTGGGTGTGGCTATCAGAAGATGAGGGTCAACGGTGAGGAGGAGAGGGCGACAGGAGGGAGAGTTGAGGGGGTGGG
This sequence comes from Typhlomys cinereus, assembly GCA_023101885.1. NCBI lineage: Eukaryota > Metazoa > Chordata > Mammalia > Rodentia > Platacanthomyidae > Typhlomys > Typhlomys cinereus. The sequence goes on along the minus strand of JALPQD010001010.1, from coordinate 176,137 downwards.
GAGGCCAGGGAACCTGTCACTGAAAGACAGTGGCGTCTCTCATCCAATGGGACTGAAGCCAGGAGCCAGCCAGGTGCACGTGCAGGAGCCCAGAGCAGGAGCAGGCCTGGGAGACCCCCAAAGGAGCTATGGTGGGAGAGGTGGGAAATTTCACAGGGAGAGGTGGGGGCCACACCGGGTCCTGTCTCTGAGGTGCCAGCCAACACCTCGGCGTTCACCAGGACCAGGAGAGATGGAAACCTGAGAGGATGAGCAGGAGGGAGGCGTCACGTAACTTTCCCTTCAGTCCTTGCTTTTGTGCAGGAGGGGAAAAGCGGAGGCGAGGACCCGGGCGTTCTGAGAGCTCCCAGCTAAGCTGGAATTCCACTCTGGGCGCCAGCAACCCATCCACGTGGGCGACACAAGGGCAGCTGGATGGAGGTGTTTTCAATCTGGCATTCACAGTGTCTTAGCTAGCGTTAGTTCACTGTGCGGAATAACGACAGAAGTAACTCCAGGGAGGAAGGTCAGAGGGTCTAGGCCCGGCGTGGAGAGGAAGGCACACAGAGCGGCCCTGTCCATGTGGCAGGCGCTTGTAGCTTGTGGTGAGGGTCAGTTCACATGACTTGGACGCTGGCAGAGGGCTGGACACAGGGTGGGGTATAACCTTCAAATGCCTGTCCCTGGTGGATTACTTCCCTAGATGAGCTCCCACCTAGCTGCAGGCTCTACAGCCTTAAATTTGCACCATTGTGGGATGGCTTAGAGGTTAAGACTCTGCTTGAAAGCAGAAGATCCTGATTCGGATCCCAGGTCACACATAAAAATACCAGGCGGAACAGTTGACAACCTGCACTTCTGGCCCTGGTGGGCGGAGCCTAGGAAATCCCACAGCAAAGCAAAAAGGAAGTAGAAGCAATCCAGGATGGTTCCCAAAGTCATCCTTGGTCCTCCACAGAGACACAGTGCTCTCTGATAAACATCCACACCCCCACACATACACCCACACACACCCACAAATACACCCACCCCCACATACACCCACACACACCCACAAATACACCCACCCACACCCACACGCTAAATCATTTGTTTTTTAATTTGCATCATTGAGGTTAGGGAGCTGGCTCGGGGGTTGCCTGACAAGCAAAAGGTCCTGGGTTCAGAGCCCCAGATCCCACGTAAAATGCCAGGAAGATATGGCAACAGCCTGTACTTCCAGCCCTTGGAGGGCAGAGTCTGGGAAACCTCAGAGCAAAGTAATAGAGAGATGAAACAATCCAAGATCATTCCTGATGTCGCCCTTGGGCTTTCACAGGTGCAGGGGCACAAACACACAGAGTCAAGTGTCCTCTTGTTCACCCCACACACACATACACTCACTCAGAAGCAAAATGCACACATGCGCACCTCCCATATACACGTACATTGAAAATAAACAAACAGGAAATCAGCGGGCAAGTGGGAAGCCCACCGTGGTAGTGGAAAGACGCGGGTCAGTGTCTTCGAGGTCCCAGCATCTAGGTGGGTGGTTCTGCTCCTACTACCGAGGAGCAGCCCTTGCTGGGTCCTCCCCATTTCAGCGCCTTCCCCCCCAACCAGCAAACCCAGGAGGAAACCGTTCGATATTATAGTTCCTCTCCATTTCCCCTGCATATATTTTTCACGCATCTGCTGTGTCTCTGGGACCACTCAGGTCGACACATGGGGTCATGCAGAGAAAACAGAGCCCCCTGCTTCCAGATCCTTCTGGAATCCTTGTGGAGAGGGGGAGGTCATTCATTAGCTCCGGCCTTGAGGTGACCCATCTCCTGTTGCCTGAGGATATCATGCAGCCTCCTCTGGTAACACAGAGGGGAAACTGAGGCCTGGGGAGGGGGAGGAGCTTCCAATTAATCAAGTGGTGGCTGCTGATCCCGGAGCCTTGAACTGTTTCTCCCCTACAGGGAAGCCCCATCTGGCCCCACCCAGGAACGTGATGCTGCTCTCCCAGAACTTCACAGTGTACCTGACGTGGCTGCCGGCCCTCGGCAGCCCCCCAAACGTGACCTATTCCGTGGCCTATCGAGGGTATGAGGGAGCCTGTGTGCGCTGCTGGGTGGGGAGATGGAGAAGGTGGGCTGAGGAAGGAGGGGCTTTCTTGGGCAGCAGGTTCATGGAGGGGGGCTGTTGGCAGGGGTCAGAGTTGGTGGGAAGGGTACTGCGTAGAGGATAAGGACAGATCTGCTGCGATCGGAGGGATCTTAGTAAAGTTGGAGTGGGGGCTTAGATGGGAGCCGTGTGACAATCGGGCACCATAGTTAGCTACAGGTGTCAGTCGGTCAGGTGAAGGCTCCGGTTCTGAGCATATTTGTAAAGACTCAGTGGTCGAAGGAAGCCCTGAGCAAGCCTGCAGGAGAGTGTCTAACTGATGAGGGAAGATCCAGCCTGTGGTGGGTGAGACTGTTCTTTGGGCAGGTGAGTAAGACAGGAAACTGACTTAGAAAATGTGGCATCTTCAGCACCAGAGGATTTCATCAGCCTGAGCCCATTGCCGAACTCCTTTACTTGGTTGGGGGACCTGGCATCCTGGACAAGGAACTGTAACCAAGAAGCGTGAAGAGAGAATAAGTTTTTTGTTCCCACGCGCCGTTTGGCCGTGAATTTCTCAGCGGCGTGCAGGGGGCTTGCCACATCAGAAGACAGAAGCGCTTGGGAGTTGCCACCATCGCAGAGGGTCAGGGGTTGTGCCTGCTTCTTGCGGGGCCAGGGAATGGGACTGACCAGGGCCGTGGAGGGGTCTTATCATCCCAGAGGCCCAGGCCATCAGTAGGAGCCTGGGAGAATGAGGTGCGTTGTCTCTGAACACGGATAGGATGTGCTGCAGAATTCCTTGGTGGGAGGGCAGGAGGTTGCAGCCCAGCCTCACCCAGTAGGATCATTCTGGCCTTGTTGAGGGTGGAACAGGAAGGGGAGGAGCTACCAGACCCTCAGGGTCTGAGCCCACATGTGCTCAGGGCCTCTAGTGAACCAATTCCCTCCTCCCAAGAGGGACACAGGCAGACTTAACTGGGAAGTGACCAAGCCAGAAAGGGAAACTCAAGCAGGTCGGACCCTAAAGCTTCCATCACTCTCCCCGCATTGGCCCAGATGTGAGGAATGCCCCTCCCCCAGGGGCAGGGGACAGTGCACAAACCACAGAAGGAGGCCTGGCGGGCCTGACTCACTGTCTGCTAAGTACTACATCCGCATTTTCTCATTGGTTTCCTGTTGGGGTGTTGGGGGGCCTTGCACCTTCTAGGCACGCCTCTACCTCTGAGCCACACCCCGGCCCTGGGGTAGCCCCCCCAGGAATTCACTATCACAACTGTCCTCAGACGGTGCTTTGCGGTGGGGAAACTGAGGCAGGAGGGTGGATCTTGCTCGTGCCCCGTGACGGAGGGAAGGCAGCTGGGGTAACTATCCAGGCGCTGGGAACCCACCCTCTGGATTTCCTGTTGCACCTTCTCTTATTTAAACATCCGTGAGGAGGTTGGGGAGATAGCTCAGAGTTTGGATCGCTTTCCACACAGGCAAAAAGACCAGAGTTCGAATCCCCAGATCTCACCTTGCCAGCGTGGGCGTGGTGCCCACTCTTGTAAGTCTAGCCTGGGAAGCCCCAGAGCAGTCTGGTTGGCCAGCCTGCCACTAATGGAGTGTCCTGGGTTTGATTAGAGACCAAAGCTCACAGAGATAAGGTGGAAGAGCGATGGAGGATGATTCCCAGTTGTCACCCTTGGGCTTCCACAAACAGGCGAGAGGGGATCCGCGCTTGTTTTTTCCGCCATGAACTGGTTTTCAGGATGGATCGTCACCCAGAGGCGGTGATCTGATGTAACCATCGTAAGTCTCCTCCGCACAGAAGCCTGAGGTAGCCGGCGAGTCTCTTCAAGGTTGCCTGGGAGCCTTTGTTTCGACTGTCACAGTTTTTGACAAACCTAGAGTGGCTGCTGACACCTAAAGCTTATAATGTGCTGTTTCTCCATTTAGTAGGAAAAGGGAAATTTGTTTTTCTCCTTGTTTTCTTGAGACAGCGGCTCACTATGTAGCCCAGGTTGGCCTCGTATTCATGACAATCCTCCTGCCTCAGTTTCCCAAGTGCTGGAATTACAGTCATGAACCGCCACGCCAAACTTAAATCCTTCCTTCTTTCCCTCCTTTTCTTCCCCTTCCTTTCTTTCTACTCCCTTCCTTCCTCTCTCCTTCCTTCCCTCCCTCCCTTTCTCCTTTTCTTCCTCTCTCCTTCCTTCCCTCCCTCCTTTCCTTCCTCCCTCCTTTGCTTTCCTCCCTTCCCTCCTTTTTTCTTCCTTCCTTTCTTCTTTCCTGTAGTGTTAGGATTCAAACCCAGGGTCTTACACCTGCTAGGCAAGTATTCTACCAGGAGCTATGCCCCCAGCCCAAGAAAAAGTTTTAACAACCAGAGTCTGAATGCGGAATTATGCTAATCTCTCCTTATCTGTTGCTTTCGGTCTTTTCCGTGAACGGTGATACTTCTGACAGACACACATTCATGCAGTTATTATTGTCAGTGCATGTGAGTGTGTTGTGCGTGGGCACAGGCCACAGTGTGTCGAGGGACAACTGGATGGAGTTGTTCTCTCCTTCCACATTTACTGGGTTCAGACAGAACTTAGGTTATCAGGCTTGCATAGCAAGCGCCTTTACCTCCGAGCCATCTCGTCTGCCAGCATAACTTTTTAATATTTTATTTATTTAGTGTGTGTGTGTGTGTGTGTGTGTGTGTGTGTGTGTGTGTGTATCAGAGGGCACTATGTGTCCCCATGGAAAACCAAGAGTGACTTCAGGAATCATCCTGGATTGCTTCTACCTCCTTGCTTCGCTCTGGGATTTCCCAGGCTCCACCAGCCAGGGCCAGAAGTGCAGACCAACACTGTTTCCATCTGGTGTTTTTATATAGGATCTGGATCCGAACTCAGGACCTTCTGTTTGCGAGACAAAGTCTTAACCCCTGAGCCATCTCTCCAGCCCCTGCCTGCATAATTTTTGAGGCACCTGCGGGGTGCTGGCTGCATTCACCCCTTGCTCCCCACCTAAGTGCTGCCCTGGGATCTTTCATTTCTCCTCTTGCCTGTGTGTTTTCTTTCTGCAAATCGTGGTCCTCAAGGTCATGGGCACTGGTGGCTTAAGAATGGCCCATAATCACTCCTGCTCATCCCAAAACGTGTGATGGCCCCTGTACATCACGGGCTCTGTCATCACAGCGCTCCTGTCCTTTAAAACCTAGTCATTAGGAGAATAGGAGCTGATGCCTACCATTTATTCTGATTGGTAGTGTGTGTGTGTGTGTGTGTGTGTGTGTGTGTGTGTGTGTGTGTGAGATGGGCAAGTGTGTGTGGATGGGGATATGCATGTATTGTATGAGGGTGACTGTGTGTAGGTAGGTATATGTATGTATGTGATGAGTAAGTACATGGGTGGTATATGTATGCAGTGTGTGTATGTGTAAGGAGTGAGTGTGTGATAGGTGTGATAGATGAGTGTGTCTTTGATGGATGTGTGTATATGATGGATGAGTGTATGTATTTGATAGATGTGTATGTGAGGTGTGTGTGAGAGAGATGGGTGTGTGTGTGATATGTGTGTGAAAGAGAGATGGGTGTGTGTGTGAGAGATAGAGCTATGGGTGTGTGTATGTGAAGTGTGTGTGAGGTGTGTGTGTGAGAGTGCACACATGCTACACACCCACATGGAGGTCAGGACAGCCTTGGACGTCATTTCTCATCTTCCCGTCCTGTTTGAGGCTGGGTCTCTTTACACCAAGATGCACGAGCTACATGAGCTTCTGGGCGTCTCAGGTCTCTGCCTCCTGTCATCAGACTCGTGCAGCAGACTTGCTGAGCCGTCTCCCCGCCCTGAGACGGTACTTTCAGGAATGCAACAGGTTCTCTTGATAGCCAGCTTAAGTCTTTGATTTTAGAAAAATGTTCTTAAGTTGCTTAATGTTCTGCTCTGTTTCTCTTCTTTTTACAGATAGAATTATGTATTAATCTTGTGTGCATGTAGGTAGCAGGAATGGCACACAGCGGCACGGCACAGGTGCAGGTCAGGTCCGGCTTATGGGAGTTGCCCTCTCCTTCTGACATGTGGGTTCTGGGATCGAACTCAGGACACAGACTTGACCGCAAGCACCTTTACCCTCTGGGCCGTCTCCTGGGCCCCTCACCCAGCTTTCATCAGGGACTCGCGTTGGCTCTTTTTCTTCCGTTAACTTTTGTCTTTTATTCCGACATTCCATTTATTACACTCACTTGTGTATTCTGGTCTCCAAAATATCATCAATTTCCTTATTGATTTTATTGAATTCCATGAGCTCTCATGTTCCACGGCAGTCTCGTTTCTGCTCTTTGTAGACCTTGGCTGTTCTTCGTTTTCCTTCATGCCTAGCTGGCATGTGGGTAACCGCGAATGCATCTTAAAAAACATTGAATTAATTTATTTATTTGAGGGAGGGAGAAGGAGGTGGGGGAGAGAGAGCGAGAACACATGTGCCCTGGCACACGTGCAGAGCTCAGAGGGCAGTTTTCAGAAGTTGGTTCTCTCCTGCCATGTGGACGGTAGGAATAGAACTCAGGTCACCAGGTTTGTGTGCAGACTCCTTCACCTGCTGAACTCCAGGGTTCATGAGAAACCCTGTCTCATAAAAGAAAAAAAAAAGGATGCGTGATCCAGAAATTACCAAATGTCGACCTCTGACCTCCACACATGCACATCCCACACAAACATGTATATACACCCCTTCCCACGCAGAACTGGATTGTGGATTGTGTAGCATGTACCCCTCTGGGTCTGGCTCCTTTCCCTTGTTGATCGCTCCATGTGGCCACGTGCATCTATCTGCCTGTTTCTTTTCTCTGTTGAGCGGTGCTCTACTGCACAGCATTTATTATTTAAACGTGGCGAGGGTGCATCTTGGGGCATGACTCATGCATGCTAAAGTTCTATTACATAATTGCAGAGCCAGATAAAGTTATATACTTCTGGATCAAAATGGTAAAGCATGGAGCAGACACCGCCCATTGCCAAAGAATACACAGTCGTGCAGAGTGGCAGCCCAAGGTCAAGAACCAATTGGTTTGATGTCTTTTTTTTTTTTTTTGGTTTGATGTCTTGGGAGCAAGGGTGGCTGTCTCCTCCCAGGATGGCACCATCTTGAGGCATCCTCACATGGGCAAAGTGTCAAAACTGTGTCCCCCACATCTTAGAGAGGCAGGAGGGCCAGGCATCTCTGTCTGAGCTCATGGTGCCCTCCTGACTTAATGTGTTCCCGGAAGACCCCAGCTCCTCATTATACTGCTTCAGGGTTTGAAGTCCAGTGTGTACCTTGGAGGGACACTGTAAGAGTTACTCTTAACTGCTGCTGTAAGAGAGCATCCAACGTCAGGGAGAAAGAGAGATTTATTCAGCTTACGCTTCCAGAGGGGAGAAATAGTCCTTCATGGTAGAGACGACATGGCTGGTGGCTGAAGGCTAAGTCACTGCGAACATCCTGGACTCTCTCGTCTAAGTCTTCTGTTCTATGGTTCCTTTTATCTGGTCCACTACCAGGAAGTTCCGATCAGATCTAGGGCTGGTCTTCGTATTGTAATGTATTGATCTGGATCATCTCTTCAGGTGGTCTGACAGCTGATCTTAGTTAATGCCAGGTGTGGTCAAGTTGACCCCCAGGATTAACTGTCACAGACTTATTCGTTCATTTCCCCCATTCAAACCTTCCAATGGCTTCCAGGGGATTCACACTCCTTACCAAGCCCCCTCAGGGCCCCTGACCTGTCCTCTTCCTCCCCCGCAATCTCTGTCCACCTGCTGTTCTCCCTTCCTTGCCCATGAGCTGGCATTTTTCTGGGCAGGTCACGCCCTTCTTTCCCACCTCTTTTCTTCTTGCTGTCCCTTCGCTCATACCTTCCCCTGGCTTCCTCTTCTTCTGGGGTCTCAGCATCCACGCCATCTTTCCGAGTTTTTCTGAACTGCCCTTTGAAAGCAGCCTCTCCCGCGGCACCCTGTTTTATCACTGTGACACCGGCTTCTGGATTTATCTTGTGAGTGTGATGGTGGCTTTTTGTGAGTTCCTTGGGTGATGGTGGGGGGAGTCGGACCTCATCTGTCATGCACTGCTGATTCTCTAGTGGCCCCAAATAATGTCCAGGGTGAGCCTGTTCTTCGGCCTCAGTGTATTAGACCGCTATATGTTCCTTTTGGCATCCACATGACACTCAGCATGCCACCTGGCATTCATCAGGCAACCAGCAGATACCTAAGGGCATTGGCATTGTTACTAGATAGCAGCTCCACACAGCAGCCCTGCTGTAGAGACCAAGACTGAGGGGAGGGTCAGCTGCCGAAGGACCCAGAGCTGGTGAGGGACAGAGGCGAGATTCTCACCCACACCTGTCTGGCCCTTTGCCTGTCTCTGGCATGGTTGCCTGGCTGGGTGGATAGGCGGATGGACGGTTGGATCCCGTTGACCTGAGAGATGCATGTTCTAGAAGGTGCCTAACCCAGAAGCGAGTCTATGGTCCATCCTCTCCTGTCTCCCCCTCAGCTCTGACAACCCCCAGCGGTGGCGAATGGTGGAGCAGTGTGCAGGGACCCGGGCTCTGGTGTGTTCCTTGATGTGCCTGAAGAGGCAGGATCTCTACAACAAGTTCAAGGGCCGCGTACAGGCGACTTCTGCGGGTGCCACGTCCCCCTGGATAGAGTCCAAGTACCTGGATTACTTATCTGAAGGTAGGTCTCAGTAGGGGCTGGAACATTCTTTATGGCACAAACATCCTTGTGTGTGTGTGCGCGTGCACATGTGTATATAGGCATATGTATGTGTGTATAGGCATGTGTATTGCATCTGTATGTGCGTATGAGCATGTGTGGGCCAGTGTGTGGGGGCATGTGTGCATAGGTACATGTATGTGTATGGGCACATGCATGTGAGCATGTGTGTATGCATATGGGGGCACACGTAGGTGCACCTGGGGGGCTACCTGTGTGGTACACATGCAGGGGGGACACATGTGTGTGCATGCGGAGGCCAGAGGACACCTCTGGTGGTGGTGCTCAGTTGCTGTCCACTTCATTTTTTTCAGTCAAGGTCTCTCACTGACCGGGAACTCACGAAGCAGGCCGGGCTGCTGGCCTTAAGAATCATCTGTCGTCTGGGGTCCAGTTCTGAACTTGGGAACCTCAGTTTTGGGGGTTACAAACATGCACCATTACATATCTAGCTTTTTTTTTAATGTGTGTATGTACAGTGCCACACACACACACACACGCACACACACGCACACACACGCACACACATGAATAAACAAATAACTTCTTTGAAAAAAGTAAAATAAATATGGGTGTATGGACAAGAGGGCACTTGAGGGTGTGCGCCTGTGGAGGCTCAAGGGTCACATCAGGACTCATCTGGATGGTTCTACCACCTTATTGCTTTGCTCTGGATATTCCCAGCCTCTGCCTTTGTGTGACATTTTCGCGCGGGATCTGAGTATCCAAACTTGGATCCTTTTGCTTGCAAGGCAAGCGGTCCCTAGCTTTTTTTTTTTTTTTTTTTTTTTTTTAATGTGGGTTCTGAGGATTGAACTCAGGTCCTTTTACTGGCAAGGTAAGTTCCTCACCGACGGAGCTGTCTCCCCAGCCTCTGAAGTCATCCTAACTAGTCCAGAGTGTCCTGAGAAACAGGCCTAGCAGATCTATGCGGTGAGCGAGAGATGGATTACGTTGGTGCGTTCCAGCAGGTGCCGGAAAGTTCCAAAGTGTCTAAAGACCCGAGGACACCACTAGTGAAGACTGAAGCATGCCCAGAGAGGGGACAGAGGAAGAGCCAGCCTGCCCTTCTCCCCCAGACCCCAGGCCCCAGCCTAGGGGGTGGCGCCTCTCTATTCACAGCAGGTTGCCCTGCTCTGTTGGATGCCCCACGTGCCAGTCTTCTCTCGAGACACTGGGTGGGTCTCACTGCTCTCTAGCGGCTCTTCGTGCAGTCCAATTGACACGCAAAGCCCGTCAGAAGACTCACTTCCCCAAAGCAAAGGGCAGCCGTCTGGGGCAACCCAGACATAGCCTGGGGTCAAATCTGAAAGCCTGACTTCTTCATGCAGGGAACTGGGGGATTTCAGTTAGAGACCGGCACTTTTTTTTTTCACTTTTTTTTTCTTTTACTGTTTCATAATGAATCTAGTGAATGTATGATATTTTCACTCTTTAAACCTCAATCCTATTCTCGATCCCCTTCACCTTACAACTTCTTTCGTCCCCTGCCAGATTCCACTGCCCCCCCCATTTCCAATCTTTTTGAATATGTGGTCCACCGAGTTTCATCCGAGTTGCCTTTGATGGCATGTGCCGTCACTTGCTGGATCATGAACATATCAGCAGGTAGACCATCAAGGAAAGCATCTTATGTTTCTTCCCCCATCAGCATTAGTCCTCGTCAGTCTCTCCAGGAGGCACAGAGTCTTTTGAGATCCTTCATGAGTGACCCAGACATTTTGTATTTATTCCTGTTTGTTATGGTCAGCTTCTCTCTGCAAGAATTGTTCTTTGTTTTTTTTGTTTTTTTTTTTTTTTAAGATGGCTGCAAGAAAGCTGGATACAACATTCGTTCAGCTACAATCCCCAGCAATAGAGGCAAGAAAATCAGGAGTTCGAGTTCATCTACAGCTATAGAGGCCAGGCAGGGTTACATGAGACCTTGTTGCAAAAGGATTTTGTTTACATATAGAGACTTAAGAAGGATGGTGGTGGGCTGGGGAGATGCCTCAGTAGTTAAAGCCTGCGCCTCACAAGCAGAAAGACCTGAGTTCGGATCCCGGATTCCATGTAAAAATATTAGGCAGAGATGACAGTTCTGAGCCTAGAAGGCCGAGTATGGGAAACCTAGAGAAAATCAATAAGGAGCTAGAGCAATTCAGGATGGTTTCTGAAGTCACCCTTGGACTTCCACGGGCATATGGATTCAAGCGTCCTGTTGTACACACACACACACACACACACACACACACACACCAGAGTATGGTGTTCAGTATTGGTTGCCAGCGTCACAGCTGGGAGGCAGGTCTCCTAGTCCATCAGAGAGAGATTCTCTAGATTAAGGTTGACCTTTGGGTGTGCCTGGGAGGGATTGTCTTGACTGCATTAATTATTGTGAAAAAGACCCCAGCACATTGTGGGCAGAACCATTCTATAGGCAGATGGTTCAGGCTGCATCACATGGAGACGGCCCTCTGACCACAGCAGGGAAGTGAGCGTGCACGCGACTGGCTAATGGCTGCTCTTGACTAAGGATATATGACCAGTTCTTCTATCTCCCGTCATGACGATCTGTGGCCTGTAGACTGGGAGCCAGTGACCCCATCCTTCCCTGAGACGCTTGGGAGCCATGGTCCTGTCTTCCCCTGAAGTGCTCGCGTCAGGTATGATGTTGAAGCAACGTAAAACTGACGAGAGGAGGAAAGAAGGTCAAATCACAGACGGGACGATGTCTCCCAAGCTGAATCAGAGGTCTCGCGTGTCACGCTGGGTGAGGCGAGTGCTCTGCTCTTGTACATTCATTTCCACTCCTTACAACCCTGTGGGGCTCATTTTCACCCCTCGTTGTCTTTTAAAGTAAAGCAAGGCTAGTGAGACAGCTCAATAGGTAAGGCGCTTACTTGCAAACCTGGCGACCTGACTTTGATCCCGAAGTCCACATGGTGGAAGAAGAGAACCGACTTCCAAAAGTTGTTCTCTGACCTTCAGCTGTGTGCTGGGGTTACATTATGTTCTCTCTCTCTCTCTCTCTCTCTCTTTGTCTCCTTTTCTCCCTCCATCCCTGAAGTAAATAAGTAAAATAAATAGAAAGTCTTTAAGAAAGCAAAAAAAAAAATAAATAAATAAATCAAGACTGACAGAAGCTAGGCTACATCACTAGTCATGGTAGACATCAGATGTGACTGATTCTCCTGCTTCTCAGCTCTCCTGAGCCTTTCTCAACAGCCATTGTCCTTGCAGCTTCCTTCCCCTCCTCCTCCCCCAGCCTCCTCCTCCTCACTCACCCTCCTTTCCCATTTTATCCCCCTCTCCAGCTCTTCCCACACACGTCCTGTCTTCTCCTCCAGCCCTCCTACCATCCTCCCACCGGGTCTGGTCTCTTCTCTGGGAATACTCACACACGAACGCACACGTCAAACATTTCTGAATTCTGAGCAGAAGAGACAGAGATAAGCTTTGTGGGGCCCTGTCCAGTATTCGTTCTCTCAGTGCGCCCCCTCCCCTTTACTCTGCTCGGAGTTGGAAAGATCTAGACTCACATCTGGCATCCACTCGGAACTACAGGGTGACGAGCTCCTGTCAAACTAAGTGGAGAGGGGAGAACGACACCCGAAGTCGAGTGTGTGTGTGTGTGTGTGTGTGTGTGTGTGTGTGTGTGTGGTTTGTCTATTTATAGTGTGTGTTATATGTATGTATACATATGGATATACATATACATACAGCATGAATGTGTGTATAGTGTATGTAGTGTATATATGTGTATATGTATGTGTGTAGTGTATATACTGTGTATGTGTGTATATAGTGTGTGTATAGTATGTGCATTTATATGTATGTATAGTACATATGTGTATATAGTGTGTATAGATATAGTGTGTGTACAAGCACGTGTGTATGTACATATGTATGTATGCATGTGTAAATAGTGTGTATGTGTACGCATGTGTGTGGTGTTCATGTGTAACAGAAACACACACGGTGCTTGTGTAGAGGTAGAGGACACACATGCACTTGTGTCTGATTTTTTGTGGGTTCTGGGGAGCCTAACCCCTGCTATCTACCTGCACAGTGACTACTTTTACCCACTGACAACACTCCGGTCCCGCCCACTGGACTTCTGACCGGAGAACCATGAAATGATAAATATGTTTGTGTTATTTTAAGCCACTGTATTTGTGTGGCCATTTGTCCTGACAACCGGGCGGGAATCCGACAGTCCTGTGGCATGGAAGGGCACAAGGCGGAAGAGGCAGGAATAATTGCAGAGCACGTCTGGGGCAGCTTGGTCCTGAAAGCTGAGTGTGGACTGGGAGGCGGCTCAGCGATGAAGAGCCTGCACGAGTGAGCTGGGGTCCCCAGCACCCGTGTAAGAGCCGGGCGTGGCAGCCTGGGTCTGTGATCTCAGTATCCAGAGGCAGAGACAAGGGCCACCAGTCCAGTCCCCTGGAGACTTCCAAGTTCAGTGAAAGATTCTGTCAGTGAAAGATTCTGTCTCAAAAAATAAGGTGGAGGGCTGGAGAGAGGGCTCAGGATTACAGAGGGACCGATGCTTGCATCCCAGATCCCATGTCAAAATGCCGGGTGGAAATGATGGCAGCCTGTGGGAAACTCCAGAGCAAAGCAATAAGGAGGCAAAACATACAAGGCGATTCCCAGAGTCACTCTTGGGCCTCCACAGGCACCCGTGCACGCAAGCGCACAGACAGACAGACAGACAGACAGACACACACACACACACACACACACACACACACATCATGGTGCTTCCTTACCAGGGTCGGTGAGAGACACACACACACACACACATCATGGTGCTTCCTTACCAGAGTCGGTGAGAGGCTTAACTAGAAAGGGCTGTAAGGCGCCTGGCATGGAGCCGGCGTGTGACAAAACCAGCGCGCTTCTCCCTCCCTCTGAGCACAACAGAGACACTGCAGGAGGCCGTGGAATTCCCAGGAGGAACTCATGCGTCCCATCTCTCTCCTGTCTCTTCCAGTGGAGCCAGCCCCGCCTACCCTCCTGATCACCAAGACGGAGAAGACCCTGAGGGTCAATGCCACCTACCAGCTGCCCCCATGCGCGCCCTGGCTGGACCTGGAGTATAAGGTGGAATTCTGGAAGGAGGGCGCCGCAAACAAGGTAGGAGGCCCCTCCTGCCCCAGGCTCCTTCCCACCTTTCTGCTGCCTCATGCCCTGTTCTCTGAGAAACCGTCCACGTGTTCCAGGCGGTCAGTCCTCATAAGGTCCAGCGCTAATGGCCCATGGCTGCCAGTACATCCTACCTAGGCGATGGAGCACGGAGCACTCCACACTTCACACAACAGACATCATCTGATCCTGTGTTTTCCCCCCCTGAGGCCACATTTTAAAATTGTTATGAGCTCTTCCTTCTTTGAATGTATGTTTGTATGTGTTCGTGTGGGTGTGTACAGGTGTGTACAAGTGTGCACAGGTGTGGAGGCCAGAGGTCAATGCCAGGTGTCTTCCTCAATCACTCACTGCATTTTTTTTTTAGACAGGGTCTCTCACTAAACTTGGAGCTCATCGATTCAGCTAGACCAGCTGGTCAGTGAGCTCCTTCTATCTCAGACTCCCAGCATTGGGATGACAGGCACATGCCACCACACCCAGATTTTTACGCAGATACTTGGGATCCGAACTCAGGTCGTTCTTAAGCTTGTACAGCAAGCGCTTGGCTGAGCCATCTCCTCAGCCTTTTGAATAAAAAATAGTGACTGAGGCACAATGGGCTGCAGAAGACTATGTGACATAGTGACTATGTGCATAGACTATGTGACAGGTATCAACTTCATGGTCGAGCGTTCCAGCTCCTGGCACATTGCAGAGAATGTAGAAGTTGAGTTAAGCCCAGAGCAAACCTGCAGGAGATTGTCTAGTTGATGGGAAAGGCCCAGCCCGTGGTGGATGGGACTAGGCCCTGAGTGCGTGAAGAAGATGGAGGGAACTGGTTGAGAAAATTGGCATCCTTCTGTATACATGGACAATCATACTAGTGTGGCAAATGAGGATTGTTCCTCTCTCAGTCATTACATGGATATGGTATGGCCAGTTCCCTCAGATCTTGGTGCTGGTGTGAGCTCTCCTGCCGAATTGGACAAGGAACTGCAACAGAATTTTGTATCAGAAGTGGGGTGTTGCTGATAAATCTGGTTAAATGACTTTTATGGATTTTGAATGGTTTTCTTGGAGAAATTGTGGCATGTTTGAAAATTTGGGGATTATGGATTACAAATACTGTTCTATACAGTTTAATGACCCATTTGGTGAATACCGGTGCTGAGAGAGTTGTGGATTGTTTGGTCCCAGTTTGTGATGAAGGGAACAAAGATTTTGATGAAGATGAAGTTAAAGACAATGGACTGGTTTGCTTGATAGAGGAGAGCTGTGCTGGCAGCCCTGAAACTTTGGATGAGAGAAAAGTCAGGCAGTAGAGCAGTTGCCGCTGTTAGAGAAATGAGCATCAATGAAGGAAAACTTAGTGTTTTGCACTGGGACAGTAGAAGAAATAAATACCACCGTGTGGCGATTCTGTGGTTTGAAAATCTAGATTCCTTCAGGGGCCAAAAGCCCAAGCTGAAGCCATTTCTTGTCCTTTGAAAGTTTTGGCTGCCTAAAAAGGGGCTTTTTCCAGAGTCAGCATGTGAAAGTTGGTGTAACTGTGGTTCAAATGGGTCAAGCCACCTCTCAACCTCGCCGCAGGATTTGTCAGCATTCCCTAGGCGGTACTGGTTTTGATGCAAGATTGAGGGCTTCATGGAGAGTGGCTGAAGCTTGACACCAATTGGCACATTTGGAGGTTCCTGCAAAGGAGGGTGAAGTTTTACAGCTGCAGAGGTGAACCCAGTGTTGCTGGAGATGCCAGAACCACAGGATGTACGCTGAGGATGGCTACAAATAGAGATTCATCCTAGTTCAGAGAAACTCTGTACAATTTTGAGCTGCAAAGAAGGAGCAGAATTGTCCAGAATCTTTGAGCCACCATTACTACATGAAAAGCAACAAAAGATGGACATTAAACTATAGGATGTGGTATTTGATTTGCTAGACTCTGGTCTTAATCTGGTATTTTCTTATTGTGTCACAATGCTTCTGTTTTGATGTTTTCTATGTGTTAAAGTGTTTAACTTATTGTGACTTGATAGACTTACAGTTAAGAGATTTTGAATTTTTAAAATGTTGGAACTGAAGTTTTAATGACAACATTTTAAAATTTGTTCATGAGAACTTTTAGCATTTTAGAATTAATATAGTTAAGTATTTATATTATAAGATAAATTTAACACCTGTGAGCACAAGGATTGAAAGGTTGCGGTTTAAAACTGATATTTCTGGGCTGGAGAGATGGCTCAGGGGTTAAGACTCTCTCTTACAAGCAGAAGGTCCTGAGTTTGGATCCCAGGTCCCATGTAAAAACACCAAGAGGAAACTCTGGTGGTCTGCATTCTGACCCTGGTAGGCAGAGCCTGAGAATTCCCAGAATGAAGCAAGAAGGTAGTAGAAGCAATCCAGAATGATTTCTGAAGTCACCCTTGGTCCTCCACAGGGACACACAGTGCCCTCTCTCTCTCTCTCTCTCTCTCTCTCTCTCTCTCTCTCTCTCTCTCTCTCACACACACACACACACACACAAGTGATGTTTCTGTGTCAGGTTGACAAGGGGTGAAGTGTCCTAGATAGATACAGGTGTCAACTTGATTGTGGAGAGTTTGAGCTCTGAGCACATCTGTAGAGAATTAGTAGTTGAGTTAAGCCTAGAGCGAACCTGCAGGAGATTGTCTAGCTGATGGGGCAGAAGCAGCCCACAGTGGGTGGGATTAGTCCCGGAGCAGGTGAATAAGATGGAGGGAATTAGTTGAGAAGTTGGCATCCTTCTGTATACTCGACCAGACATGCTAGTCTGGCAAGTGAGAACTGTCTCTCTCAGCCGTTCTGTAGATATACGGCGTGGCCTTGGTGTTGGTGTTGGTGAGGGCTCTCCTGCCAACCTGGACAAAGAACTGTAACACCAAGTTACTAAGTCACCAGATTCATTACAGAAGGTCCCCCAAGTTCCAATGAGTCCAAGAAACAAAACAAAAGCACCCGTGACTGGCCCTGATGCCCACCGGTGTCTTGGAGTATGCCCGAGTGTGTTTATTGATGGCAGACTGGCAAACGTTTTCTGCACAGGAGCAGAAAGCAGCTGTTTGGCTCTGTGAATTGCCCTGCAATTGTGCCACAGAGCAGCTGAAGACCATATAGAACCAAGTGGGCGTCGCCACGTTCCTGATTAGGTGGCCAGGCAGCAGGCCAGAGTCAGCCCAAGGTTGTGGTTGACTGATTTCTAACCACCCTCTTCTTTCATCCAGTCTCCATATCCCCAATCCTAAGGGTGTGAATATAAGGGGTTTCCTGCTTTCTGACACCTTCTGACAATATGCTTCTCACAGGTATATTGTCATGCACGACAACCAATAGATAAGCACAATGTTTTTTGATGTGTCTGTGCGTATGAGTGTTTGCATGTGAGTGGGTATAGATATGTAAGTGGAGGGTGTGTGAAGCTGATGTCATTGCTGCTGCTTTCTCCAAACAGATCCCCTTCCCTGCCGCTCCCTACGGCCAGCTAGTGCATATCCCTCTGCAGTTGTCCACCAGAGGACGCTACTGTCTCAGTGCCAGAACCCTCTACACCTTCACGACCCCCAAGTACAGCCCCTTCTCCGAGCCCAGCTGCATCTTCCTGGAGGCTCCAGGTGGGTACTGACTGTGACACCGGAGTGGGGACCCCTCTGGGACCTCGGAAGGTTCATGACACAGTTGCTAAAAAAAATTTTTTTTTAAAAAAGTATAAATTGGGAGACCCAAACTGGCAGAAGGAAGTCTCAGCTTTGCCACATTTACTGTGTGTCTTTGGGCAGCGTCCATAACTTCTCTGAATCTTGGCTTCCACAAGGATGGGCATCGGGGAGAGGAGTCATAGCGCCTCGGCACACCGTGGGCTTGGGAGTGGACACGACGGCCATTGCTCTGTCTATAGTTAATTACTCTTCTGTTTCCTCCCTAGGGACTAACTGGGCGGTGCTAGTACTGCCCGCCATGCTGCCTCTGCTGTTAGCAGCTGCAACAGGGGGTGTGATCTGGAAGAGCCTCAAGGGGAACCCCTGGTTTCAGCAGGCAAAGATGTCTTGGGCCCTGGTATGCCAAGTGTGGGGTAGAGAACTCATAGGGAGGACGAGGTGTCGTGAGACAGGAAGTGGGACTCATCTAATTGGCCTGAGCTGCAACATCGCCTCGCTTCTCTTCCTTCCTGTCTAAGTTTCCCCCGTTAGCAGTGGATTCCTTTAGCACCAAATCCAACAATGAATCTGTGAGAAGTGTCTATGTCCCTTTCAGCAAAAAAAAATCATCTCTGATAAGGATTTGTCAGGTGCTGATAGGGGCGCCCAGCTGTGGGACCCAGGAGACATGGCCAGAATCGGTGGTGGGCAGAGGTGGTACCAGCCGGGAAGCCTTGGAAAGATCCCCATGGGTAGTTCATGACTTGACCAAGGGAGAGCCTCACCCCAAGCCCTCCTTGGGGTGCTGGATCCCCCCTCTTAGAATCCAGAGGCCAGCCAGGGAGAAGGGGTCCCCCTCTTAGAATCCAGAGGCTAGCCAGGGAGAAGGGGGAGACTCACTCAGTCGCACTTTGGGAAGTACACCTTTTCCTCTCTTCCTCTGCCCACTTCAGGATTTTTCTGGATACAGACACCCCGTGCCAACTTTTCAGCCCAGTGGCCCAGAGGTCCTGAGTGAGCTGCTCCTGTGTCCTCGGAAGGAACTGACCGTCAAGGTCAGGACGGCCCCTGGCCCCCGGGCTCCGGATGCTCCGCAGGCTGGATCTGAAGGGGACAGTACCGACAACACAGACACAGACACAGATGAGAGTGGCAGCTTCCGGTCCTACCTGGAACGGCCCCCCTTCCTGAGGAGGGAGCTCCAGGCTGCAGGGCGCTCTGAGGCAGACGAGTTGGAGGTGGACTCAGGGGGGGCCGGGACCTCTGGGGTGGGGAGTGAAGGCTCCTTTGCCTGGGACCCTTCAGACAGGAGCTGGCCCAGCACTGTGAACTCCTCCTCATCCTGGGATGAAATGGGGTCCTCCAGCTGTTTGGCCAGGAAGGGGCTGGACCAAGGACCCGCTGGGGAGGGGCAACAGGAAGCTCTACCACACCTAGTGTTCTCGGAGGACTTGAGCCCCCTGATGGAAAACCTCTCCTGGCAAATCACACTGGGCCCCTCAGCCCCACGGCAGGATCTGGTTCCTGAGGAGCCCCCAGTTGTTCTTCAGACACTGACTGTGAGCTGGGACAGCAGCTCTGCAGAGAGGGGAGAAGGAGAGGAAGAGGAGGAGGACGACATAGACGAGGAGGAAGAGGACGAGGAGGAGGAGGATGAAGAGGAGGAGAGTGACTGGCAATCGGAATCCAAAGACAGACGTGCCAGTTGCTGGGGGGCCGCAGGCCTACGGAGGACCGAGGTCCTGAGTGGGATGCTGGGAACTTACATGGCCAGGTGACCTGACCCCAGTGCCCCCAACCACTCTGCTGTGGCGATCATTACTGCACTTTCCAGGGGCCCAACACACCCCAGACACATCCCTTCCTCACGCCACCAGATACTTGCTATACTTTGGGAACCCACCCAGAGATAAGTGTGGCTGCTTCCTGTCACCCCCCCCCTTGCTTCCGGTGAGCTGCAGGAGGGACAAAACCAGGGCAGGCTGAGGTCAGAGCTGCTAGGCGCCAGGTCTCCCCACTGTCTCTGGGGTGTCAGACCAGGGGGACGCCATCTTTGGACAACAGGAAACAGGTGAGGTCAGCTTGGTGCAGACACCTCTGGGGGCATGTGGACATGGGGCAAAGGGTCCGATGGAGCCCCGCACCTTTCCCAGCCCCTGCTGAGCGCCTCCTTCCGAACCTCAGTCTCCTGAGTCTCCAAATGGGTCCTGATAAGGGAAGATCCAGTTAGCTGAGGGGCTCGTTAGGACGGAAAGGGCAGTTGTGCTTCAGGTCCTGGTCCCTGAGACTTGCATGACATTGCACAGTTCTAAACGTGGCTCCGAGGTTTACCACCAGTGAATCGGGTTAAGCCACCCTTGTTCTCTGAGCCCCGGTTTCCTCATCTGCAGCTGCCCATGTGGATGTGATGACCTCCTAGGTGTGTACACCAGCCAGCTATGTTTTGGTGCTATCTACCTGTGGCTGGAAGAATCCTCCATCTACTATTCTGTGACCCCTAAACTCAGAGATGTAGGAGCACTGCTTCTAGCCCCTCCCTCCAGATCACCCTATTCCTCACTGCCCAACACTTCCTGAGGTTCCAGAAGCCGGCGTCCAGTCAAGGAAACCCAGGTCCCTCTCTCTGCCCCAGCGACACTTCCCGCTCACTGCTGCCCATCCTGCAAGATCCATCGATGCCTGAGTAGCCGCAGGCCAGCCCTGACCCAGCACGTGGGACGCTTTCCTGACTGCCGTGGTCAGAATGAGTCCTAGCATCCTTCAGGACCGAGAAGCCAGTGTCTTTCGGGAATAGGGGACTGTCCTCCCCTGGGGCAGGCTAAGGGCCTTGGTTTACCCACACCCACTGGCGTGCTGCTGAACCCAGCTATTACCCTTCTTGTTTCTCATGACTGAGGGTCTGAGCAGTCATGGCCCTGCGGCCTGGGCTCTGCCCTAAAAACTGAAAGGACACCTCAGCCCTTTCTCCCATGGGACAATGTGGCTTTGAAGCTGGCGTAGGGGTGCATCCTGAAGACCACATCTGGGAGAGATGCTTAAGGCTGGTCCAGGGGTTCTCCAGCCTGTTTCCAAAGCCCTTTGGGTTTTTTGTGGTTGTGTGTTTGGGGGGGGGGGCTAAGATCCTCCCCTCCAGCCACGCTGCCTCGCTGGGTGGATATACATGTGGCAGCCTTAACCTAGGAGGGGTGCTGAGGTGTTGGGGGGCAGGTGCTTTCACAGCTACAGTTCGTGGAGCGGTGTTTCACGCCAAGAGCTGAGGTCTGCCCAGGTCACCAGCAAAGCTGCTTGGGTGACTTACATGCTTCCCCAAGGGCGAGACCTTTAGTCTCTGCTCAGCCAGGCCGCCGAGACCATGTCAACAAGGTATCTAGGTCTCAGCCCGGATTTCCAAAGGTCACCAAACCGGCAGATCTTCACTATCACCACTGCGCATGTGCACACATACATCTGGGGGGGGGTGCTGGCGGGAAGTTACCGCAATGAGTTTGTCCACACCATGAGCCCAGAAGAACAAACGAAGCGTGTGTCCCTGGGTCAACTCTGGGGAATACCCCGGCCAAGGTGGGTGTCTTTCCAAGCCCAGCCCAGCTGCTTTGCCAACTCAGCTGGGCCAGTCTATAAGGAAGCAGCCACTTTCTATTTTCCCACCTTGTTACTATCTAGAAGATTCTTTCCTGAATTTGACTTTCTGACTTAACCTGTTTTTTTTGTTTTTGTTTTTGTTTTTGTTTTTGTTTTTGTTTTGGTAATTCTAGATTCAAACTCCTGTCTGGTCATTAGGTGATTGACAAAAACAAACAAAAACTGGGGGGGTGGGGAGAGCCTGAGAAAAGGACATGAGAATCTGTACTGTAAATTCATGGTATGCACCCAGCTGTTTACAAACCCCTCCCTGTGCCCAGCAGCGGGGCACTGCAGCGTGCCAGGGGCCCAACTGAACATTAAGATCATCATCAGCATGTCTTAAGTTGAAAGAATGCATGATTCCTCCAAGGGCTGACATTATGTATTGTATTTATGTCTAATTTTGCACTGTTTTATATCACATTTAAAGAACACTCTAATATCTGTTGGTATATTATTCAGAACTTAAATAAAGAGCTCTATTTTTAGAAGAAAAAAAAATCTATCACTGATGAGCAGGTGTGTGGACTTACTTTTCCAAGGAGTCTCTCCACTCAGTGGTTCAGACAATGGGGACCTTGGGTTGGGTCCCCCAAAGGAAACACAGAGCTAAAGGGTTTGGGTTCACGGTGGTCTGTAATCCAGATGATACGGCAGGAGAATGGGAAATGGAAGCAGGGAAAGGGAGGTAGCCAGTCGAGGTAGGAAATTGAATTTGACCCTGTAGCTTATAGCTGGAACTCCATACCCCCCTGGGAGCTTGTATCACTAGTGTCTGGCTCACTTTAAGTTTGTTTCTCTCCCAGAGACAGGAGCTAGAGGATTCACCCTCCCGCAGGCATCCAAGCTGTGTAAAGGCTGCCCCCTGAGGTTGAGTTAAAAATACTTCAGGTTTGGTTTGCTTTTGAACCCAAAACCCTACACAGGTTAGGTAAGTGTCGTACCAGTGACTTTTTATTTTTGGTTCAAGCTGCCTTGAGCTACCCAGACTGGCCTGAGGTTCATTCCATATCCCAGGCTAACCTAGAACTTGAGATCTTCCAACGTCAGTCTCCCAAGTGGCTGGGATTACGGGCCTGCACTTACCCCCCACAAACAGGGAGGCCCAAGGTCACACACCACCCTGGCAGCTCACCTAGCCGTGGTTCACAGAAGGACGAAACACTCCAGCAGGTGTCGCCAGGGTGCTGCGCCCAGGACCTCAGACGGGCTGTTCCCCTGGGAACCAGTCTTCCCAACTGGCTGGGCAGATGCTGTAGCACCGCCCACCTTTCCGGCAGGTGTGAATTTCCCACTCACAGTCGGAAGGTCTAGCCTGGGGGTCTGGGGCATCATTTGCCACCGTGCCTTATCCAAGTGACCTCCAATTCACAAAGACACGGCCAGTGACTTACGGACAGGCTTGGATCTCTGCCAGTTTGATCCGTACTGAGGATTGAGACTTTTCCAGAAAGTGTGTGCTGCCAACTTCAGGACAGTGAGGGGCTGGCTGCCTGCGGCCACTAGGTTAGGGTAGATGCTGATCCAGCCTCTCGCCCTGGCACAGAGCGGAAGCAAAAAATCCCATGTAAAAAGCCAGCTGGGCATGGCTGCCTGCCTATAATCCCATCTGGAAGCCAGGGCCTAGGAATCTCCAGCGCAAACTCACCAGGCAGACTAATTGTAATAGCACCGTCTAGCTTCAGAGACACAGTTTCAAAACAATAAGAATGATCAAGGACCTGCATGCAAAAAAAAAAAAACCCTCACATATACATATGCATGTACTCACACATATATGCACACGAGAATGGAAAAAGATCCATCCAAAATGATACAAAAATCATAATGCAGCAATACAGAGAACATGAGAAAGCAAGATGGTGTCATTCATGCAGCACTAACTCTTCAGCCACCAAACCCAGAAGGACAGGGCAAGGTAAGGAACACAGGGAGAGTTTAAAAGTTTTCAGATAAAAATGATCAGTTACCTGAAGAAACATGTGAAGAAGCAAATGGGTTCCGTCCAGGACGTGGAGAAGAAAGGAAGAGGACAGGTCACCCAAACAGTCAAGGAACAGCCACATGGTGGGAAAAGCCAACAACACAGAAGAGACTATCAGACTATCAACTGAGATTGCGGGGGGAAAATAGAAATTTTGGAAATGAAAAACTCAATGAAACACACACACATGCACACAAAGGCACACACACCCAGGCACACACAGTGGTAAACATCACAAATACACTTGCCCAAGCAGAAGAAAGACTCTCAAGGGTAGCAGGCAAAGTTGATGAAATGCTGCATTCGAATATCAACAAGCAGGCTCAGCAATATGACTCGGTGGGCAAAGGTGCTGCTTCAGAAACCTGGAGACCTGAGTTCAATCCCCAGAGTCCGCAGGATGGAAGGAAAGAACTGAATTTCAAAAGTTGTTTTCTGACTTCCTTGTGTGTACTGTGCCACATGTTCTCTCTCTCTCGGTCCGTCTGTCTCTCTCTCAATAAACAAATCAGCATGATAAAAAAGAGGCATTTATAATTCCAAATGGGCGTGACCAGAGAAGAAGTTCTCGGAGACACATTATCATCCAGATGTTAAAAAAAATACAAAGCAAAGCCCGGGACGGGATGGATCCACTACTATGTCCTACCGAATCACTGAAGAAGAGCCGACTTCAATGCTCCTCAAATGTCTCAGTGAAGGAAGGTTTGCGATAGTCTCAGAATCTATCAGCCAGGGTTGTGCGCAGCAGCCAGACAGCAGACGTGCCCAGAAATTCATCTGGGCAGGGCTGACTCACAGGCAGGCTACAACCCGCTCACGTTTATGAATGTGTAACCTGTGGCCACATCATAAAACTAAACAGTCCATTCTCTTAAAACAGTTAATATATGGATGAGTGGGTGGGGGTGTTTGTTAGATACAGTATCAGAACCGAAAGCTGAGCAAACCCGCGGGGATTATCCCACTGATGAGGGAGGACCCAGCTCACGTGGTAAGAGTTGGGTCAGTCCTTCGGCATATTGACACACAGGCATTCTGGCAAGAGAGAAAGCAAGAGTTCTCTCGGCAGTTCTGTGGACACGGCGTGGCCGGTTCCCTCGGCCCTCGGTGTTGGCATGATCAATCCTGCCAAGCTAAATTACGAGCGGTCCTCAGAATCCGAAGCAAGAGTGTTCCACCAAGTTGTTTGGTCGTGTTTTTATCAACAATAGGAGGGTCAGCTGTGTCCATGGTGGACCTGCTCACAAGATAGCCTGAAATCCCAAATTCCTGCCTCACGTGGGTGACGGTCCCCTGCCACTTGGATCTGGTCTGAAGCAGATCAATGCTCTCAGGGAAGATGAAGCAGGAGGCAGATGAGGACCTTAATCCCTGGCTGCGACTCGCAGCACGTCAGTGTCTGAATGACCTCGGACTTAACCTGTGTCCCCTGTACTCACTGCCATGTGCTCTGAGTGAGTTCATTCTCCTTTAAGGAAACAGACCAGAAGTCTGTCTATATCTAAACGAGTGAGTCAGTCCCATGAGTCACTTGCTTGGGGACACTGTCCAGTCTAGGACACTGTCCCCTCGGCCTCAAGTGACACAGTTGACAGATTAATGTAAAGTGCTAGAGTCGGGTCTGGGGTTGGTTTCGTGGTTTTTTGTTTTTTGTTTTTTGCTACTCCTCTAAATGGACTAAGAGGAGAAGCTGGGGTCTTAGGGTAACCCCTGTCCTGGTGGACAGAGCCATCCGAGGTACCCAGAGCCTTCTCTGGGTGCTGGTACATCCAGGATGAGCTGAGACCTCCTAAGAAATTGTCCCAAGACAGTCACGCAGCCACGAGGGAGTGGATTCTTTGTCCCCTCCTCCCTGAGGAAGCTGAAGGTGGGGGTGTTCAGCAGCCCGCACACAGGGAGAAGTGGCTGAGCGAGGACTCGAACCGGTGACTGTCGGAAGCTTCCTCTGGCTCCCAGCTCCTGGCTGGATGCCAGCCTGAGACATAAGTGGGTTTGATGTTTTCACAGAGCACGTAGTATGCATCTGGAACTCACAGCTGCTTAGCACTAGAAGAAGAGATGTTAGTGAGGGTCGAGATGAATTTGTGTTGGGGTAACGACCAGTAATCAGGGTAGGAATCCTTACCCCAAAGCAACCTGGAAGCTTCTGTATCCAGCCGAGTCGACATGGAGGGTTTGCGAGGCCACCTGCAGTCAGGGCAGAAACCAACCTCAGACTGTGGAGCTGGGATGTCTGGGTTGCTATACCTGATGGACTTAGCTCAAGCCCGTGGTCACGTGACCTCGGGTCAGACAGCACGGTGTCTGTGTGTATAGGTATATATATATGCAGTGTGTATAAGTATATAGGTATCAACCTGACAATTGAAGTCTGAGCTCTGGGCACATCTGTGAAGAGTTAGTAGTTAAGATAAGCCCCGAGCAGGTCTGCAGGAGATGATCTGACTGATCGTGAAAGACCCCGCCCATGGTATGTGAGACCATTCCCTGAGCAGGGGATAAGATGGAGGAGCTGGGTCAGTCAGTTGGCATTCTTCAGCATGCTTGGGCACACTGCCATGTGGCGAGCGAGATTCGTCCCTCTCTCAGCAGTGCTGTGGAGATGATGTGGCTAGTTCCCCTGGCACTTGTGTTGACATGTACTCTCCTGCCAAGCTGGACTACGAACTGTAACCAGACCGGGCAACTGTAAACCAGAATAAAGCTCTCCTGTTTCCGTAAAGCATTTGGTCATGAATTTTCAGCAACGTGCAAGCAAACCTGCTACGCCCTCCCTTTTTTTTTTTTAAACAAAGTCTCACGCTCCAGCCCAGAATGGCCTCTATAGAACTCACAATATAGACTAGGCAGGCTTTAAACTCAGTGTAATCCTCCTGCTTCAGCTTCCCAGATCCTGGGATTACAATTAGCCACCACGCCCAGCCACAAATCCATTTATACAATGTTCAGGATCAGGCAAGTTGAAGGTGCTTTCCTGTCCTTCAGGGCCTCCACCCTGCTGGGGTGGAGGGGCGAGTTTTTGCCAGGCGAGTGCCGCAGCTAGGTAGTCCCCTGAGGATCTCACTGGACAGCGCGGCTCTTCACCGGGACACAGAACATATCCAGGCTTTGTGTCATGAAGTCTGCATTTGTCTTACGTATCAGTCTCTTTTCTCACTGCAAGAACAAAATACCTGACGAAAGCAACTTATGGCAAGAAGGTTTACGTCAATCCACAGCTGGACGGTACCTCCATTGTGGCGGGGAAGGATGGAGGCTGCGGTGTGGGTGTGGCTGGTCACATGACATCACAGCCGCGAAGCAGAGCGTGAGGAATGCTCTCTCTCTCTCTCTCTCTCTCTCTCTTTCTTTCTTTTTCTCTCTTTCTATCCCAAGACCCCAGCCATGAAACACTGCCATCCACATTCAAGGCAAATCTTCCCACCTTCAATAACCCAATCTAGAAACTTCCTAACAGGTGCGCCCAGAGGTTTCTTCCCACAACGATTGTAGATCCCACCAGGTGGACAATCAAGATTAACCATCACATCTTACTTTGGGGAGACATACTATTTTTTATAATTTAATTATTTTATTTTATTTATGCATGTGTATGTGCGGGTGCGTGTGTGTGTGCGTGTGTATCAGAGGGCACTGTGTCCCTGTGCAGGGCAAGGGTAACTTTGGGAATCATCCTGGATTGTTTCTTCTTCCTTTTTGCTTTGCTCTGGGATTTCCCAGGCTCCGCCCACCAGAACTGGAAGTGCAGGTTGCCACCGATTCCACCTGGTGATTTTATGTAGGACCTGAGATCCAAACTCAGGACCTTCTGCTCGCAAGGCAGAATCTTAATCCCTGAGCCATCTCTCCAGCCCCGGGGGTAGACATACTATTATTCATTTAACTAAATTCTTGTTGTTGAACATGGAGCTCCCCCCCCCCCCCCCCCCCGTTGTGCTTCTGCATTTGTTCCTGCACCTGCACAGCCCTAGATCTTCATAGGCACAGGACCTCAAGTTCTACCAATTAGGTTCCTCCCTGCAGTTCCCCACAGCCCCAGGGAAGGCCTTTCTATTGCACGAGCACGGCTGTCACTTGCCCCCTCCACCGGCTACCTCATCTACAGCTGATTCTGCTCCCTGCATGTCTCTTCCCATCACTCTGCAGCCTGTCCCTCCAAATTTAGCCTCTATTCCATCCTTCCAAGTACAGGGAGAGATGGAGGGGACTGTGTCACCTGGATCCGGTCTGGCCACCTGCCAGGACTGAGAAGACAGCGTAATGGGGTGTGGGGGAGGGGAGAGGGCCTATTAGTGTATTTAGGGGATTCCACTCAAAGGTGAGATAAGCCTGATTTCTCCGGCTCTCCAAACTTGCCTCCAGTGCCTCTGGGCTCAGCCTATGAGAAAGCAGCTGGCAAAGGAGTCTGGGAAATGTAGTTGCTACAATGACAGGACATGACTGAACTCGATTCTCCTGTAATTCCCCCTAGAATAGTTGAGATCTGGCTATTTGGACAAACCAACTTTAGCAAAATCCCAGAACTGATGATCACAAACTGTAACACTTAGACATAACCCCTTGGGTATCAGAACTCATGCCATTCCTGTCCGGGCCCACGAACCCGCATAAACCGAGACTTATATGCAGGAAACAGAAGTGGGAGCGGTAGGAATTGATCAGGCATCGGGTCAGAGGGAGCCTAAGATGGCCATCATCCAAGCCGACTTTATCGTAGCCTACATGAGTACTTATAGGAAAACAATCAAAGAGCAGGGCCAAATTCAGGAAAACATCAAAGAAAAGCAGGACCAAAGTCTTTACAGGATTATGTAAAACGTATATATTCCAGTTAACAAAGAAAAGGCAGGAGTGACATCTACTTACTTTGGGATCAGACATGATGTCGCCAGAGTAAAACAGGCATGGCACCTTGTTGCTAGAAGGGAATGGACAATGTATGCCTCAAAACAAAGTTACCTGGTCCGTGCATAAGCATATCTCAGATAAGCAGGAAGAAACTGTTGGGGGAGGAACACCCGGCCGGTTTCTAAGAGAAATAAAAGCGATCCATGAATGGGCTGGAGGTGATCTCTACTCCCAAGGGGAGGAGTTAGGCCTGCCATTGTCTTGCAGACAAGAGGCAAACTCAACCCCGCCCCCAGGGGAGGAGTCCCTACCTACAGCCAGTTTCAGATGCTAAGGAATCACCCCGAGAGCAGGCTTTGGGCCTGACCACTCCCACAATCCTAAAAGCCAACCCTGGAGTTGCGGCACAGCTCAGTGCAGTGGGCAATTCACACAGGAGGCCCTGATGTGGGTAGTGAAGTCTGCCAATTTCACAGCAGAGCCCTGGCCCACATCCACCCTCACCTGAGTCTAGATGCCTTCAACCATCCCTAGGGCCCAGCGAGAAAGGAAAAACCATTTCTATAAGCACCACCCCTTCCTTACCATAACATCTACGTGCATCTCCATAGAGGCCGCTCTGCATGGTGGAGCGACACCTTGGGTTGCTGGTTGTTGTTTTTTTTTTTAATTTATTTTGTGTGTGTGCATGTGTGCATGTGTGCATGCGCATGTGTGTGTGTGTGTGTGTGTGTGTGAGAGAGAGAGAGAGAGAGAGAGAGAGAGAGAGTCTGTCAGAGGGCACTGTGTGTCCCTGTGGAGGACCAAGGGTGACTTTGGGATCATCCTGGATTGCTTCTACCTCCTTCTTGCTTTGCTCTGGGATTTCCCAGGCTCTGCCCACGAGGGCCAGAAGTGCAGGCCACTGCTGTTTCTACCTGGCATATTTACGTGGGACTTAGGATCCGAACTCAGGACCTTCTGCTTGTGAGACAAAAGTCTTAACCCCTGAGCCATCTTTCCACTCCTTGTGTTGCTGTTATGTTTTGCTTTTGCTGAGATAAGGTCTCACGGGATAACCCTGGCTGGCCAGGAGCTCACTGTGTAGGCTGGCTTCGGACTCACAGAGATCCAGCTGCCTCGGTCTCCGCCTCCCAAGTCCTAGATTTTGGGGGTACACCACCACCACCACCTCCCAAGGCTGGAGTCTGACTTTCCCTGTACAACGCAGCAAAATCCATGAAGTTTGAAGTTCATAGAAAAAATGACGTTTTTGCAAACCCCGTCTCTGGCACTCAGGCTTAAGCCTTCCTGGCTCCGCACCCCAGCAACTTCACCGGTAGGAAGCCAGTCCCAAGGGCACTGTCCACCCTGGACACCCCAAGGCAGGGTCCCTCTGCACCCCCTCCAGGCAGAACCAAGCTGTAATGGTTACTTTTAACGAGTACTGTGGAGGTGGCATGGCTGGTGGCTGAGGCTGGCGGGCAGCTAAGTCACGCAGACATCCATGCGCTGCAGAATCCTGGAGAGTCTCTCGTTTTTCTGTCTTCTGTTCTGTGGTTCCTTTTATCTAGGCCGCTACTGGGAGGTTCCAATGAGATCTGGGGAGGTTCCAATTG
Source organism: Typhlomys cinereus (assembly GCA_023101885.1). Classification (NCBI taxonomy): domain Eukaryota; kingdom Metazoa; phylum Chordata; class Mammalia; order Rodentia; family Platacanthomyidae; genus Typhlomys; species Typhlomys cinereus. The sequence goes on along the minus strand of JALPQD010001010.1, from coordinate 146,537 downwards.
GATCTGGGGCTGATCTTTGTATCATCCAGATAATCTCTTCAGGGGGTCTCAGATGATCTTAGCTAATGCCAGGTGTGTCAAGTTGACACCCGAACTAACATCACACAAGCTCAGCAGACCAAGCTCTTTTTTTGCTGCAAGGAACCTTCCAGATTCTTTTTTTTTTTTCCCTCCTCTCTAATGTCCCATTACTTTCCCCAGGGTAAATACCCTGGAAATAGAATTATTAGAGTAAAAGATATGCACTGGGGACCTGCTTGGATACGGAGCCAGCGCCTGTCTGATAAGACTAGATCACGACTTCATTTTGCCTGTCCTGCCTCCCAGTGTCCAGATAAACCAAGAGTCGGGGATGAATCAGTCACTGGACCAGATAAACAAGCCAGCCTACTGCGCCGCCTTCATCTGCACCCAGAGAGGGAACTCCCTTGGGTCCCACCCAGCCCTGGGATTCCAGAGCTCAGGGCCAGGCACCTTTGCCCCCCCCAACCACACACCCAAAGGTCCCATATCCTGCCCTCCTTTCCCCGCCCTGCACCAGGCGGAGTCAGCTGCCAAGGCGGCAAAACTTCACACACAGCCCAGCCTGGGTGCAGGGCCCAGAGCTGAGGCCCCTCGGGGCCCTGGGCAGGGCCAATGAGGACGCTATTGACCATCCTCGCTGTGGGATCCCTGGCTGGTGAGTGCTCCCTGCCCTGCACCCTCCGTACCCCAGAAACCAGGGCTGCCCCCACCCCCAGTCAGTTTCATTTTCTTCCCTGCTGGGGCTGGATGGGTGCAGGCTTCCCCAGAGACACAGACGGCCTGCTCAGGTGTCTGGGGGAGGAGAGGGTGCCTTAGACTCTGGGTTTCTCCAGATACTCAGTGGACCCCATATCAGGGGGCATTGGCCAGCTGTCTGAAATGGGGGTGCTCTACCTGTACTCCAGTGGGTTGAGCTAGGCTGGGGTAGGTGGACCTCTAATGTTTCTCGTGTACAAACAGCCACTTCTTCCTCTGTTCCTTACAGAGCAAAGGGTGACAGGCTAGACCAAACTGCCCCCCACACCCTACCCCCGGCTCTCCTTTCCTCAGATCCCAATGGCTGTATCAGAAAGAGCGTTTTCTCCTGGAGCAGTCAAGTGGGGGGGGGGCTGCACTAGCACCAGGACACACCTGCAAACTTAAGGGGTCTCACCGTCCATTCGGATGGAGTAGACTTTGGGGTTCTGTCTGTTTTCCTGAGATGGGACCCCAGAAGAGACAGACTGGTCCCAGCTGCTGTCTCCATCCTGACCAGATTCCTAGCAACAGCCTGCTCTAAACCTGGGGGGGGGGCAGATAGGAGGGAGTCCCAGGAGGCTCCCAAGCATGCTCCTTACACCTTAGAACATTGTGGGGAGCTGTGGACTGTGGTCTTTCAACATGGGGCCCAGGGAGCAGCCCTGAGACCATCCGCCCTCCCCCAGCTTCCCAGACAGGGCTGGATGTGGTCGGCTGTGTTTTTCCTGAGCTTCCCTGCAGGTCGATCCATCATTTTCCCACACAAACGTGAAAACTCGCCTGTGTAAAGTGGCCAGACAGCCGGCCTCCTCGCCGCCCATCTCCCGGTCTCCTGGGTTTCACAATGTAGACTTTCAACCAGGAAGTATGGGCTTGACGCAGGGGAGGAAAGCGGGATGGGCTTGGGAAGGGAAAGGGGAGAAAGGGGGGAGCAGAAGAGGGGAGCCGGGGACTCGCCCCCGCACACTTTATACAGGGTCCACTCAACCTGCTTCGGGAAAGCCCTCTTTGGTTCCTTCCTGCCTCCCTTCAGTTTTCTGACCAATGGGGGTACAAGCCTGAGCCCCCAACCTCTCTCAGCCCAGATTGCCTGCTCAGGTTACTATCCTCAGCAATGTCTGCTCTCTGGGCAGGTTTCAAGTCACCCCCAACCCAGAGGGATGCTCACTAGCCAATCCCCCCCCTCCCAAATCTCCACCCCAGAAATCACAGCCCAGGGCTGCCTGCCTTCTGCTGGGCTCTCTTTCTCAGCCTGAGGCTGCACCCTGAACTCAGGACCACTCTGTTCAGAACTGACCCCAATTCTGCTGAGATCCAGGGTGGAGGTCAGCCGCATCTCAGGGTTCTGCAGAACAGCGGCCACAGTGGGGAGAGGCAGTGGGACCCACCCGTGCTGTCCCCCAAGGATCCACTCCCCAGGCTCCCAGAAGCCTGGGAAAGAAAGATTGCCACAGTCATTGGGACAGACTGACCCACATACCAAGAGGTGTAGACAGGGGACAAGCAGCAGGCTGGACTCTCCCCATAGTCTGCCCACTCTCCCCACCCGTGGCCTTGGCAAGAGTTCTGCATGTGGACCCGGAGCGTGGGAAACAAATCTGTCCTCCCCAAATGCTGTGGGGCTGCTGCAGGCCACCGTCCTTCCTGGGGAGGGAGGCTCCTACAGGTCAAAGACGCATGTCAAGGTTGTCACCCAGCTTCTGTGCACACCTGCTTCTTTCCCAGGCAGCCAAACAGGCTGTCCGGAGCGTGCCTGGGAGCTGCATGTTCGTCTTCAGGCTGAGCTTGGAGTGCCCAGGAGGGGTCTGTAAACCCACTGGCTGTCAATGACAGAAGCATTGCTTCAGGGGTCCCGGGCCTTCCCTGGACACCCCCCCCCCATCCCCCAGTTGGGCCCAGGCCTTCATCCTTCTTTCCTTGCTGTGACCTCTAGGGGTCTTGCAAAGGCCTCGGCTAGAAGAGATGGGCCCGTGACACCGGAAGCTTCTACTGGGAGCACCTTAAAGACCATCCTCTTCCTCTCTCCTCTCCTCCCATCCTTCCTGAATGGCTCCCCTTACCTGGGGCTCTGACCACGAAAGCCCCCTCCCCCTGTCCTCGCCCTGTGTGGCAGAGGGCAGGCAGCGTGCCCCTTCCCACACACCAACACTCCCACTTTCCTTCTTAATGCTCAGCACGTGCACAGGTCCCCTGACTGTCACGGTTCACCCTCGAAGCCCATGAGGCCTTGTGACTATCACACGCTCACTGCTGGGACACAGGGCAATAGCACTTGCCAGCCTCGCTTTTCCTCATCCATAAAATGGGCATCGAGGCAGTCACCATGTTATCAGGATGAGCGCTTGGGCCATGCCTGGCAGCTGGCTGGACCTGACTGTCACCTGTCACTACTGTCATCATTGCGTGTCACTAAGTAACTCGAACTGTTCCCAAGCTAAAGATGAAGAACCACTGATATAATTCCTTTAACCACTTCCCCATGGTCGCCTTGCCCACATGGGAGCGCCCCGTCCCCAGCAGAGTCTTGTCTATGTGCCTGTCGAAGTTTGCTTGCATGTTGCCAAAAACTTTCACAATTTAAGGGGGGAATAAGGGGTTTTATTCTGGTTTGCAAATGTCTAGTCATAGCTGTTAGTCCAGCTTAGCAGGAGAGCTCACACCAACACCAGGAGCTGAGGGATCTGACCATACCACATCCACAGGACCGCTGACAGAGGTACAAACCTCCCTTGCCAGACAACGTGCCTGTCCAAGTATGTCACAGAATGCCAACAACAAGGGTGTGGAGAAATTGGAACCCAGAACACTGCAGGGTGGGGGATGATTTGAGATACTATTTAGAAAACAGCTTGATTGTTTTTTTCTCTAATATATAAATAATATGTATATATTATATATATCCTCTAATAATATAATTACATATAATATATATGGTTGGGACTATTGCTAGGTAGCTGAGTGCTCTCCTGTCATGCCCTGGGTTCCCTACCCAGCATCTTAGCCTTTAAAATAAATTAATAAATCTAAACAGACAGCGTTACCCAGAAGTTCCAATCTCAAATGTACCCAAGGGAACTGGAAACTTATGTTCTTATGTCTACTTAAAAACTTCTGGGGCTGGAGAGGTGGCTCAGGGGTTAAGCCTCCGCCTTGCAGGCGGAAGATCCTGAGTTCGGATCCCAGATCCCACGTATAGATGCCAGGCGGAAGTGGGGGCGGCCTGCGCTTCTGGTCCTGGTAGGGCGGAGCCTGTGAATCCCGTGGCAGAGTAAACAAAGAAGAGGTGGAGGCGTCCGTGGTGGTTCCCGAATTCGCCCGTGGTTCTACATACATACACACACACACACACACACACACACACACACACACACACACACGCACACGCACGCACAATTGAATAAATTTTAAAAAAATTTTAAAAAGGTCACACAGCAGTATTACATTATTCAAAACAGCCAAAAGACAGGGACAACCCAAGTGTCCATTGATTGATGAATGGGTAAACAAAATGTGGTATATCCATACAGTGGAACATTACTCAGTCATGAAAAGGAAGCAAGTACCGATTCACGCTGTGATGGGTGAACTTTGAAAATGTGCACAGTGAAAGAACCCAGACCCCACAAAGAAGCCAAAAGACTCTAAGTAAATGAAAAATCCAGAATTGGAAAATTCAAAGAGCCAGAAAATGGATTTGTGATTGCCAGGACCTGGGGGAGGGGAGAAGTGAGCCACTGGTGATGAATATGTGTTTTCTTTGTTGGGAGAGGGGATAGTGGGATTAGTGGGAATGTTCTAGAATTGGGCAGGAGTGATGGTTACAGGAAGTTGGGAAATTTCTCAGCAGACATAGAACCACTGAACTTCACAGCGACGTGTGAATGACAGTTTAAAATGACTGGGGGGAGCAAAGGTTGAGATCCGGGTGCTAGTATGTGCCCCTTGGAAGGCAGGGTCGTGGTCTCCCTGCCCACCGCTCACTCTGCCCCGCTCCCCTGCAGCCCACAGCACTGACACCCCGGAGCTTCTCCGCAATGTGAAATTCCAGTCCAGCAACTTTGAAAACATCCTGACGTGGACTGGTGAGCCCCAGAGCACCCCCGACATAGTCTACAGCGTGGAGTACAAGAGGTAGGTGTCTGGGCAGCCTGACCCCCTCGACCCGGGGCCCTGCGTCCACCACCCTCAACCGTCCCCACGTCCCCACCAAGACAAAGCTTTGGTCTCTGCTTCCTTGTGCAACAGAACAGTTGAGGGGCGTCAGACTGGCCTGGCTCCAAGCCAGCTTCTGCAGTCGGGGGGAAACCTTCCCATGCCTCCAGGTGAGGACCATGACAGCACCTGCACTATAGGCTCATCAGGTGGGTGGGATGAGATGGCATGCCCAGTACACAGCAGGCCGTTAATGGTTGCCTGAGGGGTATGAGTAGCTAGGTCCACCAAAGCCGGCGGACCCCCTTCGATAAGCGCATCGCCAGCTCACCCAAGAGTCCCTCGTCCCTTCCTGATCCCGCAGTTTCAACCTGTGGCAAGTCGCCTCCCTCTGAACTTCACTTCCCTCATCCGTGAGTTAGGGATCACAGAACTTGCCTACAACAGCCTGGAGTGTAGATGATCCAGCTCTCCAGGCGCATGCGCCAAGGCCTGGAGCACAGTTCCCTGGTTTAAGCTCAGCTCCCTTATTTGAAACAGGGGACAATAACGCACGCACGCATGCACGCACGCACGCACGCACAGCCCCGCAGGGGACATCAAAGCGGTTATCCACATAAAGGCCTTGGACGCAAGTGCTGAGTAAATACTAGAAGCTGTTATCTAATGAATAAAGCCCAGGCCTCTCGGAGCCCACCCTAGTGGAGTTGACCCTCACGGTGGGCTTGGCCCGCCTCTCCTGCAGGTACGGGGAGAAAGAGTGGCTGGCCAAGGCCGGCTGCCAGCGGATCACCCGGAAGTCCTGCAACCTGACGGTGGAGACCAGCAACCTCACTGAGCTCTACTATGCCAGGGTGACAGCCGTCGCCCCAGGAGGCCGCTCGGCCACCAAGATGACCGACCGGTTCAGCTCGTGCCAGCACAGTGAGATGGAGCATCTGCTTGATAGAGGGAGGGAGGACTGATGCAGGCAGAGGGAGGAGGGGGAGAGAGGAAGGAGAAGAGGGAGGAGAAGGGGGAGGGAGGAGGGGGAAGGGAGCATTGTGGTCTAGGCCAGGGCGAGACCTCGGGACTCTCTGGAGGGGAGGGGGCCCTGCAGGTCTTTGCACCCACCCTGGCGACTGGGGCAGGTGGCATTCAAGGAGGGCATGAGCACCTAAGGGCACATTCTAGGGGGTCGTTCCCTTTCTCCACCTCCATCCCAACCTCTCTAGTCTAGGGGAGCCACACCCCTGCCCCCCACCAACACACAGTCAAGGCCTTCTCATTCCTATCTGCTCTTCCTGGAACACAGCTCTGCCCGGTTTCAAGCGTCCTGGCGCGAGGGCTGGGAGCTGGCTCAGGGGTTAGAGCCTTTGCCTGGAAAGCAAAAGGACCTGAGTTCTGATCCCCAGATCCACATAAAAATGCCGGATGAAGCTGCGCGGCCTGCACTTCTGACTCTAGAAGCCAGAGCCTGGGATATCCCAAAGCAAAGCCACAAGGAAGTAAAGCAATCCGGGATGATTCCTGATGTCCCCCTGGGCCTTCAAGGGGTACGCACTCAAGTTCCCTCTTGCACCCCCCCCCCACACACACCTGACACTTGCAGGTCTCATAAGTTAGACCCAGCTCCATGGCCCCGACTCAGAACCCTCTGCCTGGGGGTGCTTTTTCAGTCCTGGGGTTCAGCTTATCACTGCCTGTCAAGGCAGGCGCTCTCCCAACCAGAGTCAGACACAGAGTCAGACGCGCCTCTCACACCGCATTAGTCCTGGCACAAAAGCTGGAGGGACTTAGGGGCTGCAGAGATGCCCGAGGGTACGTGCAAAGAAGAGACTAGGACATCTGGACCTTGGGAGAGCTGCTTGGTGTCCCAGAACCGACCCCCACCGAGCCGAGAGACCACCGCGTGCTGCTGCACAGATTCTCAAAGCCCAGGTCACAGCCAGAGGGGCCTGTGTTTGCCTGTGTATCGTCAACCTCCCCACAAAGATGTTAGTTCTTAGCGGCCTCTGTAGACCGAGGGACCTGCTCCGATTAATCTTGGGGAGCCATGATAAATACAAGACCGAAACAACTTAGGGTAGCAAGGGAACTGTTTATTCATGCCCACAGCCGAAGGAATGGGCCAAACCGTTTCTACAGCTGAGAGAGAGGCAGACTTTCTCACGTGCCAGTCTGTAAAATGCTGAAACAGTTCTTTTCATCTTATTTACCTGCCCAGACACTAGTCCTACCCACTCTGGGATGGGTCTTCCTATATCAATCAGATAATCTTTTACAGGCTTGCCATAACCTAATAATTCTTTATAGTTGTATCTAAAGGTTCAATTGGTTGTCAGGTTGACACTTATAAATGCCACAGACTCGTTGTGTTCCCAACTCTTATCTGAGTGCCTGACACTCAGAAAGGAATGAATGAATGAATGAATGAATGAATACCAGTTGCCAAACCTACACAAGCTCAGTGTGCAGAACTGTTAACCCACTGACTTTAGAGTCATAATTTTTGTTTGTTTGTTTGAGACAAAGTATCACTCTGTAGCCCAGGCTGGCTTGGAAGCTACTATGTAGCCCAGGCTGCCCCGCCAACTCACAGTAATCTTCCTGCCTTAGCCTGCTGAGCACTGTGGTTTGGGGCACACACCCAGCGGCCATGTTTTTTTTAATTATTCTTTTTTATAAAGCAGGGTCTCACTTTAGCCCAAGTGACCTAGAACTCACTCTGTAGCCCAGGCTGGCTTCAAACTCATGGCAGGACCTTTTGCTTCAGCCTCCCAAATACGGAGGCCACAGGTATGAACCACCATGCCCAGCAAGCACACTTTGTTTTGCCCCATTTTTGCGTGTGTGTGTGTGTGTGTGTGTGTGTGTGTGTGTGTTTGCTTGTGCAGGGGGCACACGCATGCACAGGCACAGGTGTGCGTAGGTGCCTATGGAGGCCCAGGGTTGATGTAATCATCCACGATCACCTTCTGCCTTATTCTCTTAAGGCTGGGGGGTCTCTAATCCAACCCAGAGCTTGTGATAGGACCAGTCTGGCTAGCCTGTCTACTCCGGAGGTTCCACCTTCCCCGGACCTACCATGCGTTTTTATGTAGGATCTGGGAATCTGAACTCTAGTCCTTTTACTTATGTGGCAAGCGTTTTAACCACTGAGTCATTTTCCTAGCACTAGCATAGTTTTTTTTTTAAGAAAATAAAAGTAAAATTAAATTATTATTTCTCTCTTGGCTTGTTCAAATAGTCCATGTTAATTATAAGAAATCTAGAAATAGGGAAATATGCAAAGAAAATAGAAGTCACTCAAAATTCATTTCTTTAAGCACGAGCAGAGCTACCAGAGACCTTATCTGCTTTCTCATCATAAGCTGGCAGGACTTTCTGGATTTTGAGCTGTTTGCTCCCCTAGAACAACATCATGAACTTTGCCCCCTTTATGAAACATTTTCCCACAGTCGGACCCTCCACAGGCCCACAATGGCTGTTTTCTCTTTTCCTTGCCTAGTTCTTTTTTAAGGACTTTGTTCTTCACTTTTAAGGTGGTTGTTGTTGTTGTGTGTATATACCAGAGCGCCTGTGGAGGTCGGAGGGTGACATCAGGAATCACCCTAGATTGCTCTGCCTCCTTATTGCTTTGCTCTGGGGTTTTCCCAGGCCCCACCTTCCAGAGCCAAAATTGCAGACAGTAGCCATTTTTGCTTTGTGTTGGGGGCTGGGCTGTGGCTCAATGGGAGGAGTGCTCACCCAGCACGCAGGAACCCCGGATTCTGTCCCTGCCACCGTAGTGCGCGCCTGTGAGCCCAGCACCTGGGGGGTGGAGGCAGGGGTCAGAAGTTCAAGACCGGCCTGGGCTGAGATAAGACTCTGTCAGAGAGAAAGAGAGAGAGGCGAGAGAGAGAGAGAGAGAGAGACAGAGAGACAGAGAGACAGAGAGAGACAGAGACAGAGACAGAGAGAGACAGACAGAGACAGAGACAGAGACAGACAGAGACAGAGAGAGAGGAGAGAGAGGAAAAGAAGGGAGAGAAAGAGAGGAAGAGAGGGAGGGAGAGAGGGAGGGAGGGGAAGGAGGTCCTTTTGCTTGTGAGGCAGAGGCTTAACCCCTGAGCCATCTCCCCAGTTTCCTCTCTCCCCAATTTCCTCACTTTTAAGTTTCACTAACAGCCTGGCATAGACCCTCCTTTTTTTTTTTTTTTTTGCTTTAAACCTCGGAGGACTATGGACTCTTGTGGGACTTTTTTAAATTAGACTCAGAGTGAGTGGGGCCTGCAGACCCCTGCCATCAGATGTAAGATTCTTGGGCGCTCATATCTCAGAGGACAGAAGTGCCCCAGCAACCCTCAGGGTCTTGGAAGGGGCCTTCAAAACAGTGACAGGCATTTGGCTCTCTGGGAAATTCCATCTTGGAAGATCGGCATCTCTGGACTTGCCTTGGAGCCGACGCAAGAGCATCAGGCCAGATATATTTAAGATCAGCAACTGACTCGTCAGCCGTTAGTGACCCCAAAGCCATCATGCTGGTGGGCAAGCAGACTCTCTGTGGGGAGGCCAGGACTGGTCCGGATGGGGGCAGGGCCAAGGGCATTGCCACCCAGGGAACAGCACCCCCATCCCCATGGGTTCCGTCCATCCTTGCTCACCTGGATGCCGGTCACCTGCGAGAGTGAGTTTCACCTGTTGGCTTAGCTGCCACTTTCCACAGCATCCTCGACTTCTTGCTCTTGCTTTCCCCAGCTACCATCAAACCTCCCGAAGTGACCTGTATCCCCAAAGTGAGGTCCATTCGGATGGTGGTCCATCCCGCGCCCACGCCCATCCTGGCGGAGGATGGCCATCGGCAAACCCTGGAGGAGATCTTCCCCGAGCTGTTCTACCGCGCAGAGCTCCGGGTGAACCACACCTATCAAATGGTAAGCGTGTGTCATGTCCTGCCGGGCGACTTCTTCCCTCTCAAACAGATCCAGCAGCTTTCAGTACAAAGGGATGTTCCGCATAAAACAGCATTCCCAAAACATCTTTGAGGGGCTCCTGGAAACCTAGGGGGAACACGAACCACAATCCCCCTCTTGTAGGTTCACATAAAGAACCGTGCACTAAAGGCTCTGACAAGCCCTGCACACCCCACACTCTAGTTTTGTATTATGCAAATTTCTCAAGTTCAGTTGACCGGAATCCTCGTGTTTAGCTGGTTTGTTTGTTTGTCAGTTGGGTTTGAGACAGATCCTCACTCTATATCCAAGCTGGCCAGGAACTCACTATATAGCTTAGGCTGGTCTTGACCTCAGGACATCCTCCTACCTTAGCCTCCTGAATGCTGGGATTATAGGCATGTGCTGCCAGGCCCAGCTGGGTCAGCCCTTTATGATTTTTTACCTAATGTCTTCCAGCACCCCAGCACCTCCATTACTGTTCTCAGGTGTTCACTTTAGAAAATGTCTGCAGTGAGGACTGGGGATGTGGCTCAGTGTGTGAGTGCTCTGCTGTGGCACACCTGAGAGCCCAGGGTTTGGGAGGCGAAGCCAGGGGGTGCGGAAGTTAAGACTGGACTGGGCTGGTGAACATAAGACCCCGTCAGAAAGAGAGAGAGAGAGGGAGAAAGAGAAAGAGAGAGGAAAAGAGAAAGAAAGAAAGAAAGAAAGAAAGAAAGAAAGAAAGAAAGAAAGAAAGAAAGAAAGAAAGAAGGAAAGGAACAAAAGAAGAAAGAAGAAAGGAAGGAAGGAGAGAGAGAAGGAAGGAAGGAAGAAAAGAAAGAAGAGAAAAAGAGAAAGAAAAAAAGAGAGAGGAAAGAAAAGAAGAAAGAAAGAAAGAAAGAAAGAAAGGAACAAAGAAGAAAAAGAAAGAAAGGAAGGGAAGGAGAGGAGAGAAGGAAGGAAGAAAGGAAGAAAAAAGAAAAGAAAGAAAGAAAGAAAAGAGAAAGAAAAGAAGAGAGAGAGAAAAGAAAGAAAGAAAGAAAAGAAAGAAAAGAAAGAAGAAAGGAAGAAAGAAAGAAAGGAAACAAAAGAGAAAGAAGAAAGGAAGGAAAGGAGGAGAGAGAAGGGGAAGGAAGGAAGAAAAAAAAGAAAGGAAAAAAAGAAAGAAAGAAAGAAAGAAAGCGAGAGAGAAAGAAGAGAGAGAGAAGAAAAAAGAAAAGAAAGAAAGAAAGGAAAGGAAGAAAGAAAGAAAAAGAAAGAAGAAAGACAGAAGAAGGAAGGAGGAAGGGAAGGGAGGAAGGAAGGAAAGAAGGGACAGGAGAAAGGGAGGGGAGGGGAGTGAAGGCAAGGGGACGACGGGAAGGGAGGAAGGAGAGGGAGGGAGGGAAAGGAAGGAAGGAAGGAAGGAAGGAAGGAAGGAAGGAAGGAAGGAAAAGGAAAGAGAAACTGAAGCCAGCTCTCTGAAGCGCCTTCGTTAGCTTTTCCACTACAGAGAACTTAAGGTGGGTGCTAATGAAAGATGACGGACAAGAATATTGACTTCTAAGTGATATGCAAATTGTATGCAAATTATACATTAGCCTTTGTCTTGGGGAAGGACTGGAAAGGGTGTGGTATTCCCCCAGGATGTTCATTATCCACCATCGGGTTGAATGAATACTTCCTCCTCCTCCACAGTTCAATTCCTCAGGACTTTATAATAATCCAGTGGGTGGGGAGGAAATCCAAACAAGCACTGAGATGATTTCCAGGTGGGGCAGGATGTCAGTTCAACAGTTCTGAAGGACTTCCAGAAAACTTTGGGGGTGCCAGCCCCAGTTTCCCGGTTGGCTAGGAGACCTCACTTTATCTCCACAGGAGATAAAGGCGGAATCTAGCATCACCATTTTTCTAGATGAGAAAACAGAGACCCAGAGAGAGGAAGTCACGTACTTGACATTGTCCAGGTATCAGGGTTACGGCATTTATGTCCAGGTTTTTGTGATCAGGAGCCAAAGATTTGAAACCAGAACACGTGAAGAAGATTAAGACACTTTTATTAGGGGACATGGGAACCAGCTGGCAGCTGGCAGGGTCAGAGGTATTTATAGATTTAGGCAAGCCCAGGAAAAATGTGTTTTCCTTATTGGTTAGTTTTAGTTTTTAAACCCGGTTGGGGTTTTTGGTCTCCTATGATGTCTGTTTGGCCAGCTGTTTCTTTTGAGGAATTTAATTCATCTCCATTTGAAGAGCTCACCTCCGTACTCTTTCATAAGCAAAGCACTGGAGGAAGTTGTCACCTTATCTCTGCGGGAGGTGGGGATTGGAGCCAATTCCTGCAGACTGACAGGGTGCAATCCTGTAGGATAATCCCAGCAGTGGGGGTGGCTTTCAAGAACCTTCCCAGCCTGGCTACTCTGTTCTAAAAACTGCCTAGGAGAGCTGGAGAGATGCTCAGAGGTTAAGACTCTGCCTTGAAAGCAGAAGGTCCTGAGTTCAGATCCCGTATCCCACGTAAAAAACACCAGGTGGAAATGGTGGCAGTCTATACTTCTGACCTTGGAAGGCAGAGCCTGGGAAATCCCAGAGCAAAACAATAAGGAGGCAGAGCAATTGAGAATGATCCTGAAGTCATCCTTTGGGCCTCCACAAGCTCTCTGATACACACACACACACACAAACACACACACACACAAGCACGTACACACACAAGCATGTACACTTGTGCACCAATTAAATTAAAATAAAATAAAAATGCCTAAGAAAAAATCTATTCTAGCTAAAATTCCTGTTCTAAACCGCCTAGCAGAAATTATTCTCTCTTATTCGTGTGGACAGAGTCTAAAGCCCACACTTCTCCCGATTGGCCTACACTGTTGCTCCATGGTCACAGAGAAGCATCCAGAACACGTGGGGCCCTCTTGAAAGCACAGCGCTTCCTGACTTGGCTGGAACATGCAATCACATAACACACAGTCTCCCAACGCCTGGTTCCAGATTAATGGCATCCAGATGTGTTCGGGAGCCTGTCAAAGGCAGCTTCCGGAGCTGTGGGCTGGTCCTCATCAATATAGCCAAGTGCCTGGCCGCAACAGACACGGGAGGAGAGACGCTGTTTTAGTTTCATTCCATGTTGCTGCCACAAAACATCTGACCCAAGCAATTTAGCAGGCAGAGGATTCCATTGGCTCAGCATCCCAGTGCTTTCGGGGGAAGTCATAGCAGAAGAGCTGAGGAAACATATTCAGTCAAGAGCAGAGGGCAAGAAAGTGCATGTGAGCAGGCATGCCCCCCCCTCTGTCTCTCTGTCTCTCTGAAACAGTCCTGCGCGCCATGAGCTGGGTCTTCCCACATCAAATAACACAGCCAAGAGAAGCCTTGGCAAGCATGCCCGCCTCCTGGCTGACAATCCCTACTGACCTTCACAGATGAATCTTAGCTCACAGCCTCAGAGGTATCACACCCATCGCAGCGGCTCACATCCTAGTGGGCCGGAAGCAGAGAGAGGGAAGGGGCCAAGGTGAGACTGGAGGCCACGCCCAGCAACTTCTGTCCTCCTCCCACCTCCTCCTCACCTAGACATACCATCACGGGACAAGTCCCATCTCGAGGTCAGATCTGATGGTCTCTGGAAGTGCCTGCCTTTAGACACACCCAGAGATGCGGTTTTAGCCGCATCTGAATTTTTATGACTCCTCCCACTTCTTGACTGAAGGTTGAGAACCTCAGATGTGAGGGGCCATGTAGAAAAGCCTAGGAGGGAAGGGGAAGGGTGGGAGATGGGGGGAGTCCTGACCTCTTTCAGTTATCAGGGAAGGAAGTAGAGATTGCCAAACAGGAAAATCTCTTGTTCCAGCTCTTCTGGGTAAATATTTGGGATTCAGTGAGCTGTTTTTATGGTTATTGATTTCTAATTTAACTCAGCTTGTGATCCACGGAGACGCTCTGTCTGATGTCAGTAAGGTTTGCTTTATGGCCCACCATCTGGTAGATGTTCGAAGGGGTTGCATGGAGTGCGCTATAAATATCAGCTTGGTAGGAGAGTCTCCACGTGGTTCCTGGCGAGGAGAAGGATCAGTTGTCCCTCTAGTTGGCGAGAATATCAAACTTCTGAACCACAGCTTGGGATTTCGGTCTTCCCCCCTTCATTTTGGATTCAGTCAGGCATTTTGAAATTCTAATCAGACACGTACATGCATGACCATCACATATTCCTGATCAATTGGTCTTTAAATCTTATTTGTGTGTGCATGTGCATCTGCGTGTGTGTGTGTGTGTGTGTGTGTGTGTGTGATGCACACAAGGAGGTCAGAGGACAGATTTGTAGAGTTGCTTCTCTCCTTCTACCATGTGGGTTCCAGGGATCAAACTCAGGTCTGCAGGTTTGGCTCAAGTGCCTTTACCGCCAAGCCATCTCGTGAGCCTTAAATTGGCTTTTGATTATTATGAAATATCACCTTTCATCTCTTTGTATTGACGTTTACATTGCCTGATCTTAATATCACCATACATATCATCATCTACTTCATAGGGCGTATTCTGTTATATCCATTTATCTTCAACCTGCATCTCATTTAAAATGCATCTACGCAGACACTGATCTGACAGAATTTGCCTTTTCTTATTTTTTATTGAGATGCAACCATAATATTCATTGATTTGTTCTGGGTTTGTAGTGCTTGTTATCGATCCATCTGAGCACCCTGGAAGGCCCCGTCTCCCAGGTTTCTTACTGTTTCTTCCTCCAGTTTCAATCCTTGTGGAGACCCTTCTTGTGGGCTTCCGTGACCTTCACGCATCTGATAGGTACCAGTGGGATCAGCAGGAATCGAATCAGGCTGGATCAAGAGGGGATCTTGGAAAAGCCAAAACCAAGTCAAGTTTATTATAGAAACTAATCCTTTATATCCCGTGTCATAGTTAAGCACAGGTGTCAACTTGACTGTTGAGGGTTTGAACTCTGGGCACAGTTGTAGAGAGTTGAAGGTTGAGTTAAGCCCAGAGCCAAACCTGAAGGAGATTGTCTAGCTGATGGGGAAAACCCAGCCCATGGTGGATGGGATTAGGCCCTGGATAAATCAGAGAGCTGGTTGAGAGAGTTGGCTTCCTTTTGTTCACTTGGCCAGACATGCAGGTCTTATGATATTTATGCAGCTGTTATGTGGTGATGGTCGGGCCAGTTCTCTTGCCCCTGGTGTTGGTGCATGCTCTCCCATCAAGCTGGACTGAGAACTGTAACTGGACTGTCATAAAAAAGTAAACTCTTTGTTCCTTAAGTTGTGTGATGGTCATTTATCAGCAACCATGCAGGTGACCTGCAACACCATGAAACAGGGAGTGACGTCAATTGTGGCAGTCAGACTACATGTGCAAGGTCAACAACAGGTGGGGCCACCACCATCCATACAGTCCTGCCAATCCCTGGATTTGTTCATATGCCCTAATGGCCCAGTTCATTGCAGAGAAAGAACAGGCTGCTAATATGTACGGAGGTCAGCCAGATGGTGATACAATGACAGCGATAAAGCTCTGTGCCCATCCTTTAGATGTGCTAATTAATGTCTAGATGGCTTCCAAAGAACTGGAGGAAACATGGAAAAGGCATCTCTGAAAGAGAGCAGACGTCGGCCTACAACCACGCTGGCGTGGAAGGCACAATGCGACTGTGGCTGCGACGAATGCCCTTGGCATCCGTCTTCTAGAAATGGGGTCTTGAGCTTCAGTGCTCTCACACCCTTGGTGCATTTTGTTTTCAATTTCAGATAAGGTGAGGTCAGTGAGATAGTCTGTGACCTACCCAGAGTTCAATCCTGGCAGCCAGGATTCAATCCCTGAAAGCCCACTCGGTGGAGGGGGTAACGAACTTTCAGACGCTGTCCCTGACCTCCACCTGCAGCCGAGGCATGAGCAAAACTCCTCTCTCTCTGCCTCCCTCTTTCAAATAAATACTTCAGACAATGTATCGTTCCATTTTGAAGTTCTCGATAGTTAAACTTTGTGCGCTACTGAGATTTCATTCACGCATTCATTCTGAGCCCCCCTCCCCAGCAGTTTTATAGCTGATTCAGTTAAGACCAACACTCAGGTCACGTTGGGTCCAGTCATTAATTTATCTTTTCTCCTGAGTCTAGGTGACAGTTTTCTTGTATGTGTAACCATTTCACTATGTGTCTAGGACATTGTGGTACATTGAAGTGACTCTGGATTCTGTTACAACCGATTTTACTTATCTGTGTATCTATGTGTGAATGGATAGGGGTGTATGCCACAACATATGTAGGGATCGGAGGACAACTTGGTGGAGTTGGTTCTCTCCTTCCACCTTTATGTGGGTTGTGGGGATCAAACTCAGGTCGTCTGGCTGCGTGGCAAGTACCTTTACTGAATGAGACATCGCGAGGGCCCAAATTTACTCTTTTGTAGCGTTCATTTGTTTCTTTGTTTGTGATAGGGTCTTACACACATAGCCCAGATTGGTCTGGAAAGTGCTAGAATCGTAGCACTTGCTAGACTTCAGACTCTAGCATCTCCATTTAGTTGTGTGTGTGTGTGAGACAGAGAGAGAGAGAGAGAATGAGAATCAGAGGCTTGTGAAGGCCCAAGGGCAACTTTGGGAATCACCCCAATTGCTCTGGAGTTTCCCACGCCAGAAGTACAGGTCACCACCATTCTACCTGTGTTTTTTAGGCAGGATCTGACATCTGAACTCAGGACTTTCTGCTTGCGAGGCAGAGGTTTAACCCCTGAGCCATCTCTCCAGCCCTTCCATTCAGTTCTCCAAGTTGAGCTTGAAATGACTGCCTTGGAGCTAAGATGAATGTAGCAGTGGGGGGAGGGGGGAAGCCCGTGGAGCCCAAGGCAGCACAGAGGCCTCGAGGCCGGAGTGAAGAGGAGGCAAGAGGAGGTAGAATAGCAAAAGTTGATTTGATGATTGATGGAGCAGTGGGGAAGGAGGAAAGGAGGAGGAGGAGAAGGGAAAAAAGAGTGAAGGAAGAAGAGGAGCTGGAGAAAGACGCATTGAATTGGCAGTGCTGCTGCAGCAGTGGCAGCTGATATTTATGGCTGTATAATGTGCTGGCTGAGTTCTGTGCAAAGGGCTCCAAGAGCTTGGCGGTTGATTGAATTGGGGAGAAAAAGATTACAGGGAACAATGTGAACAGCTCAGGCCCAGCCGCCAGCCAGACCTGCGTGGGTCCTCTTACTCTTAATAACTGTCAGGAGATGTGTGTGTGCATGTGTGTGCATGTGCATATATGTATGTGTGGGTATGTGTCCGCGCGCGCGTGTGCATGTGCATATATGTATGTGTGTGTGTGTGTGTGTGCATGTGTGTGCATGTGCATATATGTATGTGTGTATGTGTGCATGTGTATGCGTGTGCATATATGTACGTGTGTGTGCATGTGTGCATGTGCATATATGTATGTGTGTGAGTATGTGTGCATGTGTATGCGTGTGCATATATGTACATGTGTGCGCGTGTATGTGCGTGCATGCGTGTATACATGCACATGTGGGTGCTGTGTTTGTGCATGTATGTGTGTACGTGTATGTGTGCATGTGTGTGCATGTATGTATACGTACGTGTATACGTGGTGTGTGCGTGCGCGCATGTGTGCATGTGCATGTGTGTGCTCGAGTGTGTGCGTGTGTAGAATTTCACCCTGGTTCTCTCCACCTCAGCACCTTGGAGGCAAGCAGAGAGAGTACGAGTTCTTCGGGCTGACCCCCGACACGGAGTTCCTGGGGGCCATCACAGTGTTGGCTCCCATGTGGTCCAAGAAGAGCGCCCCCTACGTCTGCCGAGTGAGGACACTGCCTGGTGAGTTCTCCTGAGGCCAGCGGGGTGGGACCCCAGTGGGCAGCTGAGCCCACTCCCCTCCCCGCATGCTGGAGATGCTGGCAGCGCTTGGGGAACATGTGGAGGGGGTCTTGCTACGATCCGCCTCTGTTTGTGTGTCACTGAATGGTCAGATAGGTTGGCATAAGGAATGTTTACTCTCCCGCCCTCCAGCCAACGCCTCAATTTCCTCTCTCTCACCAGCTTTGTGTAAACTGGCTTAACAAATTCACTTTCATTTTAACCGGGGCAGCATACACGAGATGGGGGGTGTGGGAGGTCTATCAGGAAACAGTAGAGAAGATAACAAGGATTTTTGAAGTCCTCAGAGCCAGACTCACAATAGTGATGACGAGGGTTTGCATACGTGCCTCAAGTGTCTGCGGGTCAGCCGGGAGGCCAGGCGCTGTGGTGTGTAACCGAGGAGGCAGGAACAGAGCTTATTCTTTGCAAATGTTCAGAGGGGTTAAGCCCCTTGCCTAAGGTCACCGAGACCATGAGGGGTAGAGCAGGGTCCAATGGGGGGGAGGTCTGCGTCATTAGCATGGTGGCACTGTAGAAATAGCTTTGAGTCACCTGCTCCAGGAGAGGTTGACTCAACCTTTCCCTAGCGTCAGGAAGCTGGACTCTGAGGGCTAGGGTGTGGCTCGGTGGTAGTGCAAGTGCCTCGCACGCACGAGGCCCTGGATTCTATCCCCAGCAAAGGAGAGAAAACAAACTAAGACTTTGGCTCCTGGAGGAGGCAGCCGATCCTCTGGCTAGGGCTCAGGTTCCTAACTGAGCCAAACTGTCAGCTTAGGACAGGGAGCAACAGTAGTGGCCAGAAAGAACTGGAAAGATCACTGTCGGCCAAGGCGGCCTGCAGAACACTCTGAGAACAAGAGCCCTCATGCTTAGCTTGGTCCAGAATATCAACCCATCAGAGCCCATAAGATGCCATAAGGGTCTCACTTTCTGGCCAGAGGGACAGCCTGGGGGACAGCCAGCCCTGACCATGAATGGGAGGGGGGGACGCCTGGAGAACCAGCATGAAAGCTGCACAGCAGGAGCCAGGACAGAAACCACACTGAGGTGCCAAGGTGGGGCATGTGTGTGATCTGTGTGTGACCTATGACCCTCAACCCAACCACGCTGTGCACGGCTCTCCTGTCCCTAAGGCTGCCCCACTCCTCACTTCCCTCCCCTGGGCTTGTCCTCATGTGAGTGATCCAGCCTGCCTCCCCCCCTTCCCTTTCTCCTCTCTTCCTTCTTTCCTTCCTTCCTTCCCTTTCTCCCTCCCTTCCTTCCTTCTTCCCTTTCTCCCTCCCTTCCTTCCTTCCTTCCTCCCTTCCTCCCTTCCCTTCCTTCCTTCCTTTCCTCCTTCCCTCTCTCCCTTCCTCCCTCTCTCCCTCCTTCCCTTCCTTCCTTCTTTCCTTCCTGTTTATTCTGAGACAAGGCCCAGGCTGGCATTAACTTCTGACCTTCCATTATAGGCGGGCATCTTCACAGCTGGTTTATGCAGTGCCAGGGATCCAGCCCAGAGCTTCATTCATGCTAGACAAGCTGTCTATCAACTGAGTCACGTCCCAGGCTCTGCATCTCATGTCAAGGGTAGCAGAGTCCTCCCTGGTCCTTAGACAGGGCTGCGAGCTGCGCCTGGGGACCAGGCCAGCCTCACATGTCTCTCTCTCTCTCTCTCTCTCTCTCTCTCTCTCTCTCTTCTCTCTCTCTCTCCTGCCTTCCTTTGCAGACCGAACGTGGGCCTACTCCTTCTCAGGCGCAGTGTTATTCTCCACGGGCTTCCTGCTCGGTTTGCTCTGCTACCTGAGCTACAGATACATCACCAAGCCACCTGCGCCTCCCAACTCCCTGGTGAGTCACGCCGAGCCCAAGGCGCGCCGAGGTGCGCGTCCACGGGACAATCTCCACCCGCCAGGCCGACGAGCTCCTGCTCTGTCCCTGGGAGAAGCTCATGGTCCAGTCTGAGGTTGACCAGGATAGCCCAGCAGACCCCAGGCCATGTGAGGGGGGTTGTGATCAGGACCGTGGGACAGGCCAGGACACTCCAACTTGGGGACATCCTGGGTGGAGCAGCAAGGGCTAAGCAGGAGACCCCAAACAAGCCAGGGATGGCGGACACACGCCTGCGACCCTGCCCTCAGGGATGGAGGTAGAAGAAGGTGGTCTTCAGCTAGACAGTGAATTCAAGTGCAACCTGGGCTACAGCGTGAAGCCTTGCCTCAAATAAACCAAAGCGGGGATGTGGGGACATAGTTCAGTCGGCGGGGTGCTTGCCACAAAGCTTTGGCTTCATTCCCCAGCACAGTGGCAGGTGTCTGGAGCCCTGTCATTCTGGACATAGAACAAGAGGATCAGAAGTTCCGGGTGCCCCTCGGCTGCACAGCAGATGAGAGACCTTGGCTAATAAAATCCAGTCTCAAAATCTCAAAAACAAAGGAACAGATAAAAGCACAAAACAGTCCCCGGGCGGGCAGCCCAGCCCTGACCCTTGCGGTCACTGCTTGCCCCGTGTTTTCAAGCAACGGCATTGAAATCTCTTGGTTTTCAAGCACAGGCGCCAACACTCCTCCATCAGCAGTCCTGGGCCTGCAGCGCCGTGCTGCCAGCGTGAGGTCCCTGAGGAGTCCCAGCAGTCGCCCAGTGTCACAGTCCTGGCCACCATAGGCTGCCACCCACTCCTGTGCCAGGACTCCCAATCCTTGTCTATCTCAGGCCCCAAATCCCACCCTCGGAGCCCCCAGGAGCCAAGGGCCTCCTCAGGTCAACCCCACCCATGCCTGGGCTCTCGCTTCCTGAACCACGTACCACTAAGAAGGAGCAGAATCCAAGCCACGCCCTGTTAGAACCTGGACGTCAGACGCCGCCACTGCTGGGGCCTTGGCCTTTGTCACATGGCCCAAGCTGGCCTCCAACTCGAGATCCCCCGCTCTCAGTGCCCCCCACCCCCAGTGCTGGGATGAGCCACCTCCTGTCTGAGATGCTATGTATCTGGAGGGATGTTGGGAAGCAGTGAGGGGGGGGTGGATGAGAAGGGGAGAGGTTACGTACATTCTGAATGCACCCATGTCCCTATCCCCTCTGCCCCCCCAAGGAGACCTTATCCATCCGTGTGGCAAAGTTTGCAAATGCCCATTTAAGGGGTGGACTTTGTTGTCCCCACAGAACGTCCAGCGAGTACTGACCTTCCAGCCACTGCGCTTCATCCAGGAGCACGTGCTGGTCCCCGTCTTGGACCTTGGCGGCCCCAGCAATCTGCCTCAGCCCGTGCAGTACTCCCAGGTCATGGTCCCTGGGCGCAGGGAGCCCCCCGTGAGCCTGCCCAACGTCAGCTACGTGGAGCCGTCGGATGTGTCCGTCCTCCAGCCTACCGCGGTGGCATCTCAGCAGACACTGTGCCCACTGTCCTATGTGCTGAAGGCTGCCCCTGAGGTCAAGACCCCATCGTATGCACCTCAGGTGACCCCCGAAGCCAAAGCTCCGTTCTACACTCTGCAGCCAGAGGCAAAGGCCCAGCCTTCCTCCTACGCCCCGCAGGCCCTGCCCGACAGCTGGCCTGCTTCCTACGGTATATGCATGGAAAGTTCTGGCAAAGACTCTGCCCTTGAGACCCTCAGTAGCCCCGAGCACCTCAAGCTGGAAGGCTTGCTTCAGAGAGAGACTCCGGCTGGATGCTGCCTCCCAGGGGACTGCTCTCTGCAGGGAGTCCCGTCCTTGGCGATGCAGGAGCCACGAAGAAAGGCGTCGCTCCACCCCCTTCTGGGGCTCTGCGCCAAAAGGGGACCCGACCTGAAGGCGCTGCACAGTGGGAAGCCAGGGGAGCCCCGTACCCGAAGGACCCTCTCTCCCTCCTGTCCTCTGTCCAGATCGAGGGTCGCCCCGTCTCCCTCCCATGCTCCCCCTCGGATCAAGGCCCAAGTCCCTGGGGCCTGCTGGATTCTCTGGTGTGCGCCAAGGACGATGGTCTGGGGTCTGAGGCTGAGGCCATGTGCCCGGAGGCCCCAGTCTGTGGGCTGGACCAGCCCGCGGAGCTGGACTCTCTATTCGAAGGCCTGGCCCTGACGGTGCGGTGGGAACCCTGAAAGGGAGCTAGCCTGGGCTCTCCTCCTGCCCCACTCAGCTGACAACCAACCCCACACCCAACCAAACAAGGCCCAGCCACGGGTGGACGCCCTGGAGAAAACCCCAGGGGGAAGGAAGGGTGTGCGCCCCTGCCCTTGTGGGAGCAAAAATAGGGGTGAAGACTCCAGCTCAGGAGTGACATGCTTGTCCACCAGGAAGAGGGCTCTACTAGCACTGTGCTTCAGACAGGAATATAAAACAGAAGCGGTGGAAAGAACATGGGGCTGTGGCACCTGGAGCCTGGAAACTCAGCCCATGGGGTTCAGAGTCCAACCACTCCATGCAACATCTGTGTGACTCCAGATCCCCACCTGCTCATCTGTGAAATGACCATCATCCTCCCCACCTCGAAGGGGGGGTGCTGAGGAGGAGATTAATTAATGTCTGGCAAGTGCCCGAACGTGGGTGACCACAGATTGATTTGCCTTGCGGTTTTGGAAAAGTTGGAAACACAGGAGATTCGCACAGGCTTTTTCTCCTCGCCTCCTAGACACTGCTCCAGACAAACGCGGGGACCATGCAGGACAGGCGAGGAGAGGCCCCCAGGCCCTGCTGGAACCTCGTCCTCCAGGTCGCAGGCGCAAGCTGCTTGGGCAGCGTCTAGCTCACAGGACTTTCTTGGTACCAGCCTCCTGACACCACGTGGCTGCACCGCCCCACCCCGCCCATCCTCGCCCTGTGCCTGGGCCCAGGCAGGGGAAGTACCCTTGCTGTGCTGTCAGGAATCATCTAAAGCAACTCTGATGAGGGGGGAAATGAGGCCCGGAGAAGCGGAGGGTCTCGCTGAGGCCCCACCGTGAAAGGCTGTACTCAACTGTAGGGGTTTTCACCTTAGATAAAAACCCTCTTGGGGTGCTTGGTTGGAGGCTGGGACCAACCAGGCAGAGAGAAGAGAGGCCCACGAAGGAGTCGCTGAGAGACACGTGTCCTTAGTATCCCCTTTGCTCCACATTTCTCTGCCTTGGAGTAACAGTTCCCAGAATGCAGAATGTCCTTTCTCATCCTCCTCAGTCATAGGTCCCCTTTCTTTCTCCTGCCTCACCCCCTTGGCTGGGACATGCTGACAGGTGGCGCTCTTATCTGCCTGTTATTAATATTTAACATCTCTCCAGGGTCACTCACCCAGTGTCTCTGGGCAAAGATTAACTGTCTTTACCTGGTTCATCAATGAAACCGACTAAGCAGCTGGAACATTCTCACGGAAGTCTGGAAGGACCTGAGAGCTATAGAAGCGTTTTTATGAAAAAGCCGGGCAAAAGCATTCTGGAGATGAAGGAAAAGTCAGAGCTTCAAAAGCGGAGGTCCACGCCCTGCCTCTAAGGAGCAAAAGCCAGGGGTCCTGTCCCCCCTCTGAGATCAGCGCTCCCTGCCAGCAGCCCTGACCTATCGCGGGACCCATCAGCTCGAAGGCAGGGCGCAGAAGGCAGGGCGCAGAAGGCAGGGTGCAGAAGGCAGGGTGTACGGTGTACGTGTCTCCCGGGGTTGGGAATGGGAGTCATGGCATTTCCAAGAGTCCTTCCCATGACCAGGAGAGTTGACAGAAGAAACCATGCGTCATGTGGGGAAGACACGGTGGCAGGAGCAGCCCGTGGGACAGTGTGGGGCAGCCAGTCATCGGATCTTGGTACATCAGAAAGCAGAGCCCAGGCTAGCTCCCAAAGCAGATTCAACCAGAGCCCTGCTTCTGCAAGGCAGGCCAGGCAGGCCACATGTCCCCACAGGTTCCATAACATCCCCTCCCCGAATGGCGCCACCAACAGAGGATCAAACCTTCAGACCCATGAGCTCCTGGGAGTTATTTCAGACCTGTTAGGTACAGGTGTCAACCTGACGGTTGAGGGTTTGAGCTGTGGGAACATTTGTAGAGAATTAATAGTTAAGTTAAACCCAGAGCGAACCTGCAGGAGATTGTCTAATTGATGGGAGAGGCCCAGCCCATGGTGGGTGGAACTAGCCTGGGACAGGTGAATAAAATACAGAGAGCTGGTTGAGGAAGTTTGACATCCTTGTGTATACTTGGCCAGACATGCTGGTTTGGCAAGTAAGGATTGACCCCTTCCTCAGCTGTTACATGGAGATGGTGTGACCAGTTCCCTCGGCCCTGGTACTAGTGTGAGCTCCCCTGCTAAGATGGACAAACAACTGTAACCAGGAATTGTAAGAGAAAATAAATCCCTTATTCCCCTAAGCCGTTTGGTGGTGATTTTATCAGCAACCATGCAGGTGAACTGCAACGAGACCCAAACCATTTCAGGAGCTTACTAAAAATACAGCTCTTCTATTAAATTTGTATGAGCTGAAATAATAATAAAAAATGTATTAAAATAAAAAACTAGTTAAAAAAAAAATACAGCTCTTCAATCCTATCCCAGCCCTGCCAGAATCAGAGCAATCTATTGATGCGAAAGAATGCTCTGACCTGACCAACCTAAGGGAAAAAAGAGTTTATTGTCTGGCGTCCGGTTCCAGAGGGGATACAGTCCATTACAGTAGAGAGAACATGGTAGACAGCGTGATGGCCGAAGCACAAGGGCCACACCACAGCAGCCATCAGGAGGCAGAGAGAGCAAGAGAAGGGGGTTACCAATCCTCAAGGCCTGTTCCCAGCAAGGTATCCCCCCCCCAAAAAAGGTCCTATTACCTTCTAAAATACTGCCAGCAATGGGAACCAAATGTTCAAACACTGTGCAAACCATGACTTTGTGTGTGCATGTGCGTGCGTGTGTGTGTGTGTGTGTGTGTGTGTGTGTGCATGTGTGTGTCTGTTTTTGTGTTGATGGCGTTGTTTTAGGACAGGGTCTTGCTATGCAGTCCTGGCTGGCCAAGTATCACGTGACACCCAGACTGACCTTGAACTCATGGCAATTCTCCCCGCTGCTGTCTCCCCCGTGCTAGGTTGACAGATAGGCATCGCCACCCCTGGTTTGGGAAATGGATGTCTCTAACAAATTCCTGTGAGGTTTCCTCTCCATCCACAGCACTGTGACCACAGATGGCAGGACTGGGCACCTGAAACCCTTACCCCTCCTGCAAGGGCTCCCCAGAGGGCTGGGTCCTTCCGTGTCCCTCCCATGGGTCGGACTGGACACAGCTTTACCAAATTCTGGAAAATGGGCTGGAAGCAGTGAGCGGAGGGAGGGAAAGGCACCGAGCTCTGTAGTGCTCCCTGGCACCACCAGGTGGCGCCATTGGCCGTGACCAGTTTGGTTTTGCTGGCACGGCCCTCGGTTTTCCTGCCTAAATTCAGGAAAAGGAAGGACCTGGCTGTGGAAGAATTACTTGACTAACTGAGCAAGCCTGTGGGAACACCCAGCCCAGAGTGGTGGGATCGATCCCTGGGGCAGGGTGGATGGTAAGTTGGAGAGAGCTGCGTCCCTGCTGGGCCCTTGACCTGCTGACTCCCTCCAGAACTGTGACAAATAAATCTGCCTTGCTTATAAATGACCTCATTTGTTATGCAGCCGGAACATATCAGGACTATTATGTTAGCTTCCTTTTTCTGTTGCTGAACACAGGATGCAAATGACCGAGGGGAAGAAGGGATTTATTCTCGGCTTACAGTTCTGCTTAGTTCAGCGGCGTGGCAGGAGAGGGATGCCAGCAGCAGGACCTGAGGAAACAGGCTGCATCCACTCCTACAGGAAGGGCTGCGAGGAGGACAAGTCTCTAGCTTGCCAGTCTGCCAAAGTCCAATCCGTTCTCTGTCCATCTTATCTACCTGCCCACTCACTCCGGGCTATGTCTTCTTACATCAGTTTAATCTCCTACAGGTTTGTTCAGACTAGTCTTAAGGAAATAATTCTTCACAGACATGCCCAAAGGCTCACCTCTCAATGGTCAAGTTGACACCAGCATCTGATTAATACAGCAGCAATACTTATCCATCCATTTTTTTTGCACGTGTAGGTGTGGGTGTGGGTGTAGGTATATATAGAAGCAGGTACTGTGTGTGCCTAGGGAAGCCCAGGGTAACTTTGGGAATCATCCTGGATTGTTCTACCTCCTTATTGCTTTGCTCTGGGGTTTCTCAGTCTCTGTCTCCAGGGCTGGAAGTGCAGGCTGCTGCCATTTCCACCCAGTGTTTTTTACGTGGGGTGTGGGATCCAAACCGAGGCCCTTTTACTTTCGAGGCAAAGGTTTAGCCCTTGAGTCATCTCTCCAGCCCCATTTTTTTGTTTTTATTAAATCAATATTTTTGGAGGGTGTTAAAAGTAGGGGCTCATGCAGCCCAAACCATCTTGAACTTGCTATGTCGTCCAGGCTGGCCTTGAACTCCTGACTCTCCTGCTTGTATCTCCTGAGCACTGGGATTGCAGGCATGTGCCACATTGTCTGCCCAGCAATTCATTTTTCTTTTTTAGCAATTCATTTTTTTAAATAAACCCAAGTCAAAGGCCCAGGTCTATGCCAAACACTATTCTTAGGGGCAGAGATAGAAATACAGACAGACATGCTTCCCAGCTCTGTCCCAGCTGTGTTCTCCAATCTACTGAAAAAGAAGCCAAAGCCCGGGAAGGAGGCTAAAGACTGGGCGTGGTGGCCCATGCTTAGACTCTCAATGCTTTGGAAGCTGAGGCAGGAGGATTGTAGGCTGGAGACCCACCTGAGGGAGACCCTGTCTCAAAACAATCGCATTAAGACAGCCAGGAGCATATCAGTATTTCTAACTCAAAGCTGTGGTTAACCCCGGGGGAAGCGAGGGAATCTGGGAAGCTTAGGGGAGGGTTATCCAGCAGAGCAGGAGATTAAGATTGGGCCGGAATCACTCACAGGAGCTCATTCACCTCTCTCCTGGGACTAGTCCCAAAGGTGGAGCAAACTCAGCAACTGGTGGTGATGGCAAGTGCCACCTGCAGCCCAGAAGGGGATTCGTGGAGTAAGAACAGCCTTCCTGGGCCTCAGCTCCCCACCTCTTCCCCGGCCCCATGCGCAGGGCCCTGTGCTCAGTCCAGGGCAGCCAGAGTCAAGAACTGCTGGGGTGGAGAGAGAGGGAGAAGCCGCCGTAGCCCGGGCGGTAGCTTCTAAGCACTGAAGATTTATGTGCAGGTCACATTCCCCCACCAGGCGCCCCCCACTGTCTCAGCTCTTCCCAAGGAAGTGGGATCCTAGATGCTGTGGTAGGTATCTACAGGTGTCAACATAGCAATTGAGTTCTGGGCACATTTGTAAAGAATTAGCGCTTGAGGTGGGCTTAGAGCAAACCCGCTGGGGATTGTCTGATTGACAAGGGAAGACCCAGCCTATGGTGGGTGGGACTTTTCCCTGGGCGGGTGGATAAGATGCAGGGAACCCATCCAGGGAGTTTGGCATTCTTTGGTATATTTGGGCAGACATGCTGTCTGGCAAGTGAGGATTGCCTCTCTCTCTCAGAAGTCCTGTGAATTATGGCCACTTCCCTCAGTCTCTGGTGTTGGTATGAGCTCTCCTGCCAAGGTGGACTAAGAAATGTAACCAGACAATGGTTAAACCAGAGGGAAAAGGGGCTGGAGAGGTGGCTCAGGGGTGAAGCTTCTGCCTTGCAGGTGGAAGGTCCTGAGTTCGGATCCTAGACCACATGTATAGACATCAGGCAGAAGCTGGGCGACCTGTGTTTCTGGTCCTGGTAGGGCGGAGCCTGTGAATCCCAGGGCAGAGTAAACTAGGAGGAGATGAAGGTGGTCCATGGTGGTTCCCAAATTCGCCCGTGGTTCTACACACACACACACACACACACACACACACACACACACATACACATATATACACACACGTGCACACGCACAATTGAATAAAAAAATTAATTAAAAATAAAAAACCAGAGGGGAAAAAACCCTCCTTGTTTCTCTAAGCTGTATGGTCCTGAATTTATCAACGACATGCAGGCAAACTTTGACAGGTGCTAAGCATCTTTTCCTCAGGGCACTCAGCAGTTGGGGCGAAAACTGAGACCCCCCCAAATTGACTGTGCCCACCTTCCACACACCAGCCCCAGACTCTGAGCGTTATTCTTCGTCTGGACAGAGCCTGAGACTGCAGGGAAAGGGTACAGCCGGGCGGGCGAGGGCGGCGTGCCGGGGTGGGGGCTGCCCACCTGTCGCTGCAGGCCCGCAGTGCTGGCAGGACAGCAGGGATGAGGCTCCCGCTGCCCCTCCCCCACCATCATTCCCACCTTTGTCTCCACACTGTCTCAGCGCGGCTATATTTAAGACAGGGCCGGCTCCAGGAACGCATTCTCTCCCCTGCGTCCTCACTGAGCCGGGACAGGAAGACACTGGGGACCTTCTCGTGGATACAACTGCATCTGTGAGTCACAGGCAGGGGTCAGGAGGGGCCCCCCAGAGAAAGAAAGAGACCTCAGCTTTTCCCAGGGAGTGATTTCCATGGAAGGGGTATAGCATATGTGTGTGTCTATAGAATGTGTATGTGTGTTATGGTGTGTGGTGTGTATGTCTACAGTGTGTGTAGTATATGTATACATACATCTATGGTGTGTGTGTGTGTATGTGGGGGTGTGTGCCTATGGTATGTGATATGCATGTCTGTGGTGTGTATGGTATATGAATCTATGGTGTGTGTATGTCTATGGCATGTGGGTCTGTGTGTACATGTCTGTGGTGTGCTATCTATGAAGTGTGAGCCTATAGTGTGAATGTGTCTATAGTGTGTGTATATACGTATGTTGGGGAATGGACCCAGGACATTCAAACTTGGTAACACCTCAAATAAAAATGGGGTGAGATCCCAGAACCCCCTTCCTCACCCACTCTGTGTGGCCCTGTCTTCTGAGCTGAGTCTCCCTTGACATAGAAAAATTTAAAGGAGGGTTTGGGGGGTTTCTTAGGAACCGTAATGTGTGCTGGTCAGAGCAGCCACGGCAGGGACAGGAGCCACCAGCGTCCTGCCGTTGGCTCACACTGGCCGAGGCCACTGGAGTTGACCCCACGGGCAGAGAGAAAGAACCAGCCTGTGACCCCGAATCCTAGAGCTTCGGGAGTTCATCCAGCCAGGGGTGAGCGGCAGGACACCGACGCTCCCACAAAGGAGCTGCCTCCGCTAACCACAGCCAGGACATGGTGCCCCCTGCCCCAGGAGCTGGGGATCCACCGTGTGGCCCGGCCTGTAGGGACCCCCCTCCCCCGACCAGAAGCCTGCACAGCCTCTGGCTCCTGTGCCCCCCTCTCCGGTCCTGGCAGACTCCGGGGGCTTTCAGCCCGTGGGAAAGGACAGTGGAGGCCAAGAACCTGTCCCTGCTTAATCCTCCGCTTCAGTCAGCGCTTTAAAAAGCATCCGTGGCTCATCGCGAGCGAAGGTGGGGGCTTGAGGCCGGGCCCAGCGCCAGCCAGCTCATCCTCATGGGGACAGGGCGCCAAGGGAGGATCGCGCTGCCCTGGAGGGCATTTGACCCTCCCCGCTGAGGACCCGGGATGCGGGGAGGACACTGAGCCTCCTGGCTCTGTTGTGTATACAGAGGTCCCCAGAGGGACCCTGGGGCCCGAGGAGGAAGGATTTGCCCAAGTGCCAAGATTCTCTGAAGTCTGGAGAGGCCAGAGTGGGACCAAAGAGGGCGACTTTGGTTCTGAGATGCTCTGTGGGAGCCAGGGGACCTTCAGGAACCGTCCTGGGCCGCAGCTGACTCTACAGCAAGCTACTGCCCTTCCTGACCGGCACCAAAGCTTCAGGAGGTGAAAGGGAGACACACCCGCTCACTGAGCCTCAGCCACCCCTCAGCAGCCCAGCTCCCCCCCACATACACAGCAGCATCTTCTGACCAGGGGAACTCTGAGGAGACCGAAGCTCCTCTTCCCATCCTGGACCTTCAGAAAGATCCTTGCATGCTCTATTCACATTGTGGTTAGAGGAAAACACACACGCATACACACGCATGCACAAACATGCACACACATGCAAACATACACCTGCACACATACATGCACAATTACACACATATACATACTCACACATATGCACATGCATGAACACACATGCACAAACACACAAACACACACACGCACACACACATGTGCCCAGACCCACACATGCAAACATACACCTGCACACATGCATGCACAAATACACACACATACACACATATGCATACTCACACATATGCACATGTATGCACACACACAAACACACGCACACACATGCGCACATACCCACACGTGCAAACATACACCCGCATACACATACATGTGTGCATGCACACATGCACACACACTCACACATGCACACATACACACATGCATACTCACACATATGTACATGCATGCACACACACACATGCACACATACACATACATGCACATGCATACTCACACATATGTACATGTATGCACACTCACACATGCACACATAAATGCGCACGCATACACACACCCCACAGCCTCCCCCAGGACCCTCTAGAGAGGGGAGGTCAGGATGACATGAAGGCTAAAACTGGCAATCAGTTTTCTGCTCCTCACAGAGCCCAAGCAGTGCCCTCCCAAACCTGGCCAGAGACTTGACTCCCCTAACACACATCCCCATCTGGAGAAGGTGTGCAGGGGGGGCACCAAGTGTCCTGAGCTTTATCATTGGAGGATCCCCAGAGATCAGAGTGATACTGAGGTACAGGAGGAAGGAGCTATGTGCCAACCCCCAAAGCCAGTGGGCATGCCCAACTCCCCATTGCTCCCCACATCCAAGGAGTCACTCCCACCTACCTGACCAATCTGTCCAACCCTACTGGGCAGGAAAGGGCCCAGACCACCCTGCAGCAACAGGGCCAGAGGACTAGACACGAATGAGGGTCGGCTGGGATCCCATTGCCACCCCAGCAACAGGTCAGCCCAGCAACAGGTCACCCCAGTCAATAGGTCCTGCCCCCTTCACACAACAGTGTGTAAAAGACACCATCGTTGTTTGTGTCAGCATCGGGCCCGGGGACAGCGCTCACGTAAGCCTTCAGCCGTGTGCTAGAGTCACAGACACACAGATCTGAGGTCACACACAGTGAGCACAGGCAGCTGCCAAGTCAGAACTAAACTGTGGAGCGCAGCTAGAAGTACCAAAGGGATCAGAGGAGAGAGAGTTCTAGGTGGACGCTCGGCGAGGCTCCCGAGGAAGGTGATGGTGACATCCGACACTTGCGTGGGGTCTGCTAAGGACAGACACTCGCCTAACTTACAGAGCCACCATGGAGGCCTGTGTGCCCATTGCACAGATGAGGACATGATTGATTGAGGGAACCGGAAACCAGCAGGTGCGGATAGAGGTGGACTACATCGAGAGGGAGACTCCTGTCCACTCTGAGCCCCAGACCCAGTTGTGGACAGTGGTGCATAATCCCTTGTGATCAGGAAAGCCGAGACTCAGAGAAGAAGCTGGGACAGTGGTTGCCAGTCAGGACTCTGCTCCCCGAGGGGATCTGCTCACCCTCCTGTCAAAACATGGGGGACAGTGGAGAAGCCAAGTTCCTGTCACCATGCCTTGTTCCCCCTCGTGTCTCAGTTTCCCTTTTCTTCCCACTAAAGAGAGAGAAAGCCCCTCACTTTGGACCCCCCCCCAGAGTGTGTGGGAACAGATGGGTGGACACCTGGCCGAAAGATGACTGTCACCTTGGTCTTCACAGGTTGAGAAGCCATGACTCTGCCCCACAGCCCCAGCGGCATGGGGGAGCCCCAGGGCTCCCAGGCGGCGCAGGTGCACAGAGTAGAGCGCCGGCAGGAGGAGGAGCACAAGGAAGAGCGACAACACAGCCTACACATGGGCTCCTCCGTGCAGAGGCGGACGTACCGCAGCAGGTGGGCGCATGGGGCCCAGGGCCCCAGCTCAGGAAGAAAGCACCCCTGCCATCTGACCTCCCTGTCTGCATGGGACAGACATGGGGCAATCCTCCAGCCTAGTCTGAAAAGAGAGGCACAGTCTTTTACCCTGGAGGCCCAAGGGGGGAGTGTGCCCAGTACTTTCTATCATGGTGATAAAATGCCCGAGGAAACAACATAAGGAAAGCATGGCTCAATGTGGCTCTGTGGCGAGACAGAACTGTAGGGTAGAAGGGCAGGCAGGAAACAGAGAATAAAGGGCAGCCAGGAAACAGAGAATAAGGAAGGGGCCCAGAATGAGACCCAATCCCCAAAAACATGCCCCTGTGATCCACTTCTTCCAACGGGGCCCCACTTCTGAAAATTTCCCACTCAGCCCTTGTTGCTGTTGGCCTGCATGGTTGCTGATAAATGACCGTCAAGGGAACAAGGAATTTATTTTCTTACTGATAGTCCGGTTATAGTTCTCAGTCCAGCTTGACGGGAGAGCTCGCACCAACACCAGGCCGAGGGAACTGGCCACACCATCTCTACACAACAGCTGAGAGAGAGACTGATCCTTGCTTGCCAGACCAGCATGTCTGGCCAAGTGAACAGAAGGATACCAACTCTCTCAACCAGCTTTCTGTGATTTATTCCAGGGCCTAGTCCCCCCCACCATGGGCTGGACCTTCCCATCAACTAGACAATCTCATGCAGGTTTGCTCTGGGCTTAACTCAACCATTAATTCTCTACAAATGTGCCCAGAGCTCAAGCCCTCAGCAGTCAACTTGACACCTGTGCTTAACTATGACAGCCCCCAACAGAGTCCTCAAACTATGAATCCACTGAGGGGTTGATCCATTGACGAAGATACAACCTTGGTGTTGCCTCATGGTGATATTGCCCACCGAGTGGGCACTGAGTCTTCAACACATGAGCACTTGGCAGGTGGGGAGGGGGGTTCTTCATGTCCAAACCTTAGTGGGAGGCATGGCTCTCTCCCCTCGAGATTATCTAGGGTGGGAAACCCCAGTCTAAAGAAGGAGATTTGGTCTTAGATAGCAGCGAATGTCTGCTGGCACCTGGGTGCAGATGTAGTCTCTAGGGAGCCCTTAGTCAGATCCCCAGGCAACCCCGTGGGATCAGTGACCCTCCTTTTCCCTGGGCCAGCGAGGAGAGCAGCAGTTCAGCGCCACTGACTATGCACTGGCCGCAGCCCTGGCCCTGACGGCCACCTCAGAATTGTCCTGGTAAGTCACGTGACCGTGCCTCGGAGCTCTGGCTGAGCAGCCGTCCTGTCCCCTTCCTTGCCATCTGCTTTCTGCCTCTCCTCTGGGCTCCACTGGTACTCAAGGGACCTGTCTGGCTGATTGGACACCCTCTTGGAAGGTCCATCCATAACAGAGAGGGACCGTCCCCAGGGGACCATCCCTATCACCCACAGGCTTCCAAAGTGGGAGCTGGACTGGTCCCTGTCTGTAGCATGCGCGTAGTAAACTCTGGCTGTAAGCAAGCCCTATATCTCTGCTTTGAGCTCATGTGAGCCTCAAACTCAATATCTAGCTGAAGCTGACCTTTTTGACCCTTTACCCTCCCACCTTCACCTCTGAGTAAGGCTTGCAGGAGGGTACTGACTATGCCTGGTGCGCATATGCTGGGGAGAAAAACTCAGGGGCTTCAAACATGCTAAGCAAGCATTCTGTCAAAAGAGCTACATCCCCAGCCCCCCTTCAAGGTGTCTGCAGGCAGGAGAGGACACAGAGTTGTGCTTGCTCTTAAAGCATGTCGCCCAGTGACAGAAGGCTGCCCGGAAGTGGGGTGGGACTGGCCAGGTAGCCCTAGCCTCGGTGGGTCCTCTCCATTGGCCTCTGTCGCCGCAGGGAAGCTCGCCTGAGACGCCAAACCTCCTCCGTGGAGCTGGAGACGCGTGGGCAGAAGCGGGTGGGCTTCGGTAACGACTGGGAGAGGCTGGACGTGGCCTTCCTTCGAACCCAGCGGCTGCTGCGCCAGAGACGCAACTGGAAGGCGCTGCGGCAGCAGGTGAGGCGCTGGGGACCCCCTTGGCCTCGGGCCTGGGGACCCACTGCTACAGGGTCCCTGTTAGGGGGCCAAATATTACAGGAAATGACCATCACAATGTTGCAAGGTTCTTGTGTTCTGGAGTCGAAGGCTGAAACCAGAATATATGATTAGAGTTTTCAGAGGAGAGAAAGGCTGGAACTCATGGACTCCAGATGTGGAGTGCCATGAAGGGCTAGAGCACCCCAGAGAACTCATGGACCCCAGGCATAGAATCCATGAGAAACGAGGAGCTAGAAAGAACTCATGGCATTCCGAGTGCCATGCGGGGCTAGGGCACCGGAGAACTCATGGACTCTGAGTGCCGTGAGGGACTAGGGTGCCAAAGATGGCTGCCAGGGCCGGGCATATGTATACATCTAGACAAGCCCAGGAAACTGGGTTTTTCCCATTGGTTAACTCCCATTGGCACCCAACCCAGTTGCTCTTGGGCCAGAGTAGGGCTAGAGATCAAGTTGTTTGTTGGATGTGGAGAGCTCATCTCCATAATCCCTTCATAGGGAAGCTGGCCATCTTATCTCTGGGAGGATTGGAGTCAGTTCC
The DNA here is from genome assembly GCA_023101885.1 of Typhlomys cinereus. Taxonomy (NCBI): domain Eukaryota; kingdom Metazoa; phylum Chordata; class Mammalia; order Rodentia; family Platacanthomyidae; genus Typhlomys; species Typhlomys cinereus. Next base: position 112,403 of record JALPQD010001010.1, on the reverse strand, counting down.
TCAGCAGGGGTGTTCCTTCAGGGTGACCCCAACAGTGGGGGATGGCCTTCCGGAATTCCAAGACCTTCAAAGACCTTAGAGACCTTGGGGACCCAGCATGGCTGCTCGTACCCTGCCTTACCACCGCATACCTCGAGCCTCCCTTTCACCCTCTTCTCAAGAGGTCTCCAGGAGAGGATCCAGGCCCTGGGTTCGAATCTTGATGTTCTCTCCTTCCTCTGTGTGAACTAGAAAGGGGACTGGCCGTTCCCGAGCCCCGGTTTCTCATCTGTAGCTCACTCAGGTGAGGTTATAGTCACACGGTGCCAAGATGAAACACAAGCTTGGGTTTGCAGAGAGACTTTCGGACGATTAGAAGACCCTCGGGAAATGCTGCTTCTGACCAACGCTAGGTGTCTGAAGTCACTTCCCTACCCTGCACACTTGATGGGCTTTTTTTTTTTCCACGTATTTCCTGTTTCTCACATTCATCTGCATTCCAACCCCGCAAGAGTGAGAAAATGTTACCATCATCCCTAAGTTACAGGCCAGGAGGCTGGGGGGGCTCTCGCCTGTGGTCCCACCAGCCCGTAGCGAGCCAGACTCTGACACCAGGTCTGCTGTTCCTACAGCCTCTCCCGTGGACCCCGCAACTCTCAGCTCGTGGGGACAAAGGCTCATCCAGGCAGGAGTAAGATGAAGGCAGACCGTCCCAGCTCCCAGGCCTCACACATGCCCTTTCTGCCTCCAGACAGAGGAGAAGGTCCGGGAGGCCAAGGAGCGGATTGAGCTGTGCTCCGGCCGGGGACCCTGGTTCTGGATTCCACTGCGCTCGCACGCCGTCTGGGAGCACACCACGGTCCTGCTGACCTGCACCGTCCAAGGCTCGCCTCCATTTCAGGTCACCTGGTAAGCGGCGAGGCCCCTCCCCCGCCTCACAGCGCGCGTCTCCCCAGGGGGGCGTTCCTCTGCCCCCCCTCCACGCTAGAAAAGCCACACCCTGGGCTCTGCCCACCCCACACACCAGAGCAGCAGCTGCTGGGGCGTCTCCGGCCTGGGTTATTCTTAGCTGCCTCCCCCACCAGTGTGGGGCTGGACCCCTGGAGAGCCAGGCCTCGTAAAAACATGATTCGGGTGGCCAGAGAAGGCAACTCGCTCTGAGCTGAGCGTCTCAGGGACTGGAGGGGATGGTGGGAGGTCAGACAGGGGCCTGGAGGCTGGGGGGGTGTTGACGTGCTTGCAGGAGGAGACCTATGCGTGCGGGGAGAGCCTGGTGCTCGAGCCCAGCGTTCTCTTGCCATGTGTGGTTCAGATGTCGCTCTTAATTTTTTTTTTTTTTATTATTTATTCAATTGTGCGTGTGTGCGTGGTGTGTGTGTGTGTGTGTGCGTGTGTGTAGAACCACAGGTGAATTCGGGAACCACCATGGACCGCCTCCACCTCCTCCTTGTTTACTCTGCCCTGGGATTCACAGGCTCCGCCCTACCAGGACTAGAAATGCAGGCCGCCCCCTGCTTCTGCCCTGCGTCTATATGTGGGGTCTAGGATCCGAACTCAGGACCTTCTGCCTGCAAGGCAGAGGCTTAACCCCTGAGCCACCTCTCCAGCCCCTCAGATGTCGCTCTTAACCACCTTGGCCCCACCCAGGTTTCCTACTCTTAGAGGTCTCAGGACTTCCTGACTGGCTGACAGGGCCTCAATGCAAAAGGCTTTCTGGGAACGTGACCACAGGTGAGGAGTCAGCTTCCCCGCCACAAGCCTGTGATCCCCGCATCCAGGAGACGTGAGGATTCTGAATTTGAGGCTAGCTTAGGCTATATAGGCTCAAAATCATCATCATCTTCATCATCATCATCTGGAGAGATGGCTCAGGGGTTAAGACTCTGCCTCACAAGCAAAAATTCCTGAGCTCAAATCCCAGGTCTCACTTAAAAAAAAAATGCCAGGTGGAAATGGCAGCAGCCTGGACTTCCAGTCCTGGTGGGAGGAGCTCGGAAAATCCCAGAGCAATGTAAAAAGGAGGTAGAAGCAATCCAGGATGATTCCCAAAGTCACCCTTGGTCTTCTACAGGGATACACACTGCCCTCTGATACACACATACACACACACACACACACACACACACACACACACACACACACACGAGGTGAACAATTTTTTAAAAACCAAAACAAACAGACTGAGAGGCATGGTAAACCCCATAACAGGACCCCTTGCCCTGGTCCCCTGAATAAGGAGGTCAGATGGAGGTGAGAAGGGCCACTTTCTGGAAGAAGGGAAGGAGGCCTATCGTCCACATGACTGATCCCTTGGGTCAAAGGCCCGCCCCTAAGCACCCTGGGGGCGGGGGGAGTGAGGGCTTCAGTACTTTTTACTAAGAGTGTTATCACCCCAGGTCCTGACTCAGCCTCTCGTCCTGATGCAGGATGAAACTAGACGGGTCTCACCCTTAAGGAAGGCTCGTCCCCGGGAGAACCGTTCTCCTGTAATCACAGACCAGAGCATACATGGTCACAGTGGAGATCAACAAGGAAGGGAATGAAAAAGTGGCTTCCCCAGGCCTGGAAGATCCAGGAAGGCTCCTCAGAAGAGGTGGCTCAGGGGGTGGTGTCCAGATCAGCCTATGGTCTAAGGAAAGAGGAAAAGCATATGTCCAGGGACCAAAAAGAAGAGAAGAGTCATGCCTGGCTGGGGCCAGCTTCACAGAGACCCAGCATCCATTTGACACTCAATGCCCCTAATGCTCAGGGAATCGTGACCTCCAGGCCTACCAAAACTCAGAGAGGTACTGTGGATGGTCTAAGGTCGCACAGTCAGATTCAAACTGGGGGTTCCTGCCTCTGAGCCCTAGCTCTTTCCAGTAGCCCAAAGAGCAGGGATGATGTTTAAGTTGTATGTTTTTCCTGAAAGTGCGCAGGGATGGGCCAGAACCAAGAGAACTCAAGGGAGCTGGTTGGTTCTAGCTGGCACTTCTTCAAAGACGAGTACCAGGCAGCTCCCTGGATGCTGGGGTACCGTGAGGACCAAAGTGGTCCTAGAGCAAGTTGGAGGATTGCTTCCAACTCAGATCTGGGCTCAGAGGGGATCAGAGCCTCTCAGCTGTCCCTGCCTGTCCCAAGCCCCGCCCACCTTCTCACACCAAAACAAGTTTCCTGTTCTCAGCTACCAAGTCAGAGACATGATGAGACCCGCATAGGGAAGTCACGGTAGAGGAAACCACCGCGTGGCGTGTTAGAAATCCCGAGGCGGCGAAACTCAGGCTGAGAGCCAGTCAGAGGAAAGGAGGTCCACGTGGGTCCTGTTCAGCCTCAGAAAGGGGTCTTGAATCACAGTGGCACCAGCTAGAACCAAATCCCTCAAGCCCAGTGTCCTTAGAAACCTAACCTCAAGATATGCCTTGGGAGCTGGGCACAGAAGTCCATATTTATGATTCCAAATTGAGAAACTGAGGTGGAAAGGTTCACAGATTTGAGGCCAGTCTGGGTTGCAGAGACTTTGTCTCTAAAATAAACAGCACACAAAGATTTAGACAAATACTGAGTCTCTTTGAAGGGCATCTTGGGGGGCTGGAGATAGGGCAGGACCAGCCCCTGTAGGCGAAGCCCAGAGCTGCAGCTGCCGCTGCTCTGGCCCGAGGTGTCTGGAATGTTCCTAACAGGTGTAAGCTGGAGCCCTGGACCTGACCCCCAGGGGGAGAGAAAGGGGAGGTGGGGAACACTGTGCCCAGATTAGACCCAGCCTTCACAGGAGATCTGACTGGGCCCCTTTGCTGGGCAGAGTGGCGTGGGGACAGTGTGGGTGTGCCTGTGTTTGGTCACCATGGAGATAAACAAGACAGCTGGAGGGGCGGGTCCAAGGAAGGCGTCCTCCTGGGGCTGGGACGCCCTCTGTTGGCGACAGGGATGCTCCATCTGGGTCACCAGCGTGGAGACAGAGAGAAAGAAGCACTTCCACACTGACCAGCCAAGTCTTCATTCTAGTATGCAGAGGACCAGAGAGAGGAGTAGACTTACCCGAGGTCACACAGCAAGCCGTGTCGCGAAGCTAGACCTCCCAGATATGGCTGACACTCCTCAGCCTTGACTTCTTAGCCCTCCGGACCCGCAGGCCGCCTCCCCCTCTGACCCATCACCCGCTAGGACAAGACATGAGAGGCCAAAGAAAACGAAGGTGGTACTAAGGGAAGGGAGTGAAGAAGTGCCAAGGACGGGCTGCAGTGTGGCTTGGCAGCAGAACACTTGCCTAGTGCACGAGTCCCGGGGTTCAGCTCCCAAGAGCACCACAGAGAAATAAGCTGATGCCCCGTCCCGTGCCCGGCGGGTCTGGGATGCAGGCTCAGGATGGGGTGGCTTGGTTTTAGGGTTTGTTTTTCTCTCTCACATCTGGACGCAGAAGGGTCTCATCTTCTGGATCCACAGATCAGACCCTAAGCCTGGCCCTGGAACGTGGTATCCCCACCTTCTTCCAGCCGTGGGATGCAGGGAAGGGGGGACGGGGGATGAGGTGTGGCCGCAGCAGAAGCTGAACTCAGGTCCTTGGCTTGAGAGGCAAAGGCTTAAACCCTTGAGTCACCTTTCCAGCCCTACATAGAGAACTCGAGGCCAGCCTGCCTTTAAAAAGTGTGTGTCCTTGTGAGCTCGTGTGTGTGTGTGTGTGTGTGTGTGTATGTGTGTGTGAGAGAGAGAGAGAGAGAGAGAGAGAGAGAGTAGATGAGCAGCTGTCCTGTTCAGAGGTTTCCAGGATTTTCCTGGTAGGGCCCCTCAGAAAGGAGGAGTCCAGGGCCCAGGGAAGAGTGTCTGTGTCTTGTTCTTCCTCGGGTCACAGCAGCCCTCTATGGGGCCAGCCCCATGCATGCCCATTTCCCAGATGAGGACAACTGAGGCTCGAAGAAGTGACCGTGCCGGCCAAGGAGCAGCAAAGCTGAGCTGAAACCTGGGGCTTGTGAGCTTGGGTTGCCCAGATGCTACAGACACCTCGTCTTCGCAGGTACAAGGATGATGTGCGAATTGATCCCCGCCTCTTTCCTGCCGGCAAGTACCGAATTGCCAACAACTACGGGCTGCTGACTCTAGAGATCAGGAGGTGAGCCTGTGAACCTGGAGTGTCCTGTGACCCCCATGACCCTGGGCTCTACACACGGAGGCCAGAGCCCAGAGGCTCCTGGGAGGTGTAGTTCCCCGTCTCCTTCCCAAGCGTGAGCGTGATTCATGTCCGAACGGATTCCTAGGGTGATCCTTCCCCTTGCCCTGTTTCCAGGGAACCAGATTAAACAGATCTGAGAGGGGCTCAGGAGCAGTGCATGCTGGGATCACACACACATGCACACACACACATTGCTGATGTCTTAGAATACGCAATAGGAACTATGACTTGGGCTAAGGGGAAAACTGAATGCTGCTATGCTAGGCATGCTGGGAAAGCTCCTAGTTGGAGGACAGAAAGCACTCGTGCATGCACGCACACATGCACACGCATGCACGCACACATGCACACGCATGCACGCACACATGCACACGCATGCATTTGGATGCGAGAGGAAGACTTCTAGGAGGTGGAGAACGCTCAGCCTGGTGCTGAAGGAGGAGGTAGGATGGGGAGGGAGGCGACTTGGGGTCTCACAGGCAAGACCCCCTCCAGCACGCTCCTCCCTGCCCTGGTTGCTTCCTGCAAATGTGTGCCACCCTGCAAAGTGCTCCCAAGGAAGTCCTCCCACAGCATGTTGGAGACAGACTTGAGGGTCTTGCACGGCCCATACAGGTTCTGGGTTTGGCTGTTGTCTGGTCTGGATTTTTTCCGGTCCCTCCTCTTCCAAAGTCCCACATCATGGAGAGCCTCAGAAACACAAAGGCAAACCCATAAATACCTGACCATAGGAGGCTAAGCAGAGACGCCAGGGCTGAAGGGTCTGAGAAGGCTTGTAAGACCAGGGGGTCCTCTGTGACACTGGCTCACAAAGCAGGAGGGATTCCCGGCCTGCGTGCCAAGGAGCGTGGGAGATTCCAAAGGCCTCCCAGCTTTCCGAGAGAACCCGATGGGCACTGCCTGTCCCCACAGAACCCTGGGAGGGAGCCGGCCTGTACTTCCACCAGGCACATACGGGGCTGGGCTGGCTGCTAGTGAGACCTGGGCTCGAGAGAGATGACCTGGGCAAGGTGCCCAGCCAGTTCTGGCACAGATGAACAGGGCGCCTTGGCGAGTCTGTGTGAAGCGGAAGTTCCTGCTCCAGGATTCTAATGTAGATCTGCCCACAGAGCAGGATGTAGTGCCTGGAGGGCATCACAGGTAAGCTGGGCTGGACTTCACTGCTGTGTGACTCTGGTTGAGTTGTTTCACCTCTCCGATCCTCCAGAGTCCTTCATAATGGCTCAGTGTTATTGGCACATGGTATTTGTCGCAGTCGCCTGCATGGTTGCTGATAAATGACCATCACACAGCTTAAGGGAACAAGGAGTTTACTTTTTTACGATAGTCCGGTTACAGTTCTTAGTCCAGCTTGACGGGAGAGCACACACCAACACCAGGGCTGAGGGAACTGGCCACCGTAACGGCTGAGAGATGGACAATCCTTACTTGCCAGACCAGCATGTCTGGCCAAGTATACAGAAGGATGTCCACTCTCTCAACCAGCTCTCTGTGATTTATCCAGGGCCTAATCCCACCCACCATGGGCTGGGTCTTCCCTACCAGCTAGACAATCTCCTTCAGGTTTGCTCTGGGCTTAACTCAACCATCAACTCTCTACAACTGTGCCAGAGCTCAAACCCTCAGTCAAGTTGACACCGGTGCTTAACTATAACAGTATTTTATTCATTCATTCATTCAGTTTGTGTGTGTGTGTGTGTGTGTGCGCGCGCGCGCACTGTCCCTGTGGAAGACCAAGGTTGATTTCGGAAATCATCCTGGATTGCTTCTACCTCCTTTTTGCTTTGCTCTGGGATTTCCCAAGTTCTGTCCAGCAGGGCCAGAAATGCAGGTCACAGTCATTTCTGACTGTTTTTTTGTTTTGTTTTGTTTTGTTTTTTAACATAGGACCTGGGATCTAAACTCTGCTTGCAAGGCAGAGTCTTAACCCTTGAGCCATCTCTCCAGCCCGGCACATATTTTTAAAGCACTTTTCCCTGAGCTAGTCGGGGTTGGAGTTATGGCCCCAGTTTTCAAAGAAATGTGGTGACCAGTCCAAACACACGCAGCCTTTCAGCGATGGTACCCAGGGTCTTCCCCTTGCTCCACAGAGCGCCCTTTCCTCCCAGCCTGTCCCACCCGCAGAGAGGAGCCCGGCAGTTCTGCAGAACTTTCCTCCCTCTCTCCTTTTAGATGCACCGTTGAGGACTCGGCCACCTACACCGTGATGGTGAAGAACGCCTATGGACAGGCCTCCTCCTTCGCCAAGGTCCTAGTGCGAAGTAAGTTCACCTGTCCCCAGCAGGCCAAGTCACAACAAGCCCATCTGTGACCTGCAAAGCCACAGACTTGTTTTCCTGGCTGGGGGGTTGGGGGGGTGTGGATCAAGACAACCTCCTCCCTCAGACTGGCAGGACCAGCTGGGTAGATGGATGGCATGAGTCATAGCAAGGCAGGAACGTCTGTCCTTAGAGACTGGTGTGCAGAGCGCCCAGGAGGGAGAGAGAAAGGAGTTGGTGGTCTCTAGCGCTCACCGTGCACCAAGCACATAGACATCGTCTCAGTCTATCCCACGCGGTTCCCGAACCGCCTCTGACTACTGGCCCGTCACAAGCACAGGCTACTCGCCAATCTTTGTATGAACTGGATAGAACTAGATAGAAAAAGGGGACTCCAGGGAGAGGCTGTCCCCACACCAGGCTGGATTTCAGCCCTCACTGCCCTTAGACACCTTTGTGTAGACAGTGACCTTGCTCCCCCTCCCCTAGTTCCATGAGCATATTGGTCCTACCAGGATGGACACGGGGCCAGATCTACCTGAGGGTTTCCGAGAAGGTGGTCTGGGCTTGCCAGCCCTGCTGAGGGTTCTCGGGGACAAAGGTCAAGACCTCCCCCTGCCCCAGTCCCCCTCTTGGCTGTGATGTGTGTTTCCCGGCTGTGCATGACTCTTCTAGAGATTACCCTCGTGCTTGTGCACAGTCTAGAATAGGGCAGATGCCAGCCATCAGCTACAGCCGAGTGCCCATCCCTGACCTACCACCAGTTGATTGTGTGAGCCTGGGCAGGCTTCCTAACCTCTGCGAGCTGCTGTTTTCTCATCTGGGCCACGGGGTCCTGCCGCGCATGCTCACGATCCGGTGGAAGGGCACACAGAAAGCCTCAAGCGCACCAGGATCCTCCCGGGGGAGGAGAACATCCCGCCCCTTTGGGACCAGGACAGAGGCCGGCTCAGGAAATATCCTGTACACCAGGGGGAACAAACCCTGGGCTCTGTCCTCGGGGGTCTGGGAGGGAGAGGCTCTGGGGTCACACACGTTCACAAGGCGGCTGTCCAGCCCCACCCTCCCTGCCTCTCACAGTGCTTGTTCCAATACTCTTCACGGTTCTCCACCTTCTGTCCATCCCCGAAATAACTCTTGGAGGGCAGCTGCCAGAGCTGCCTGTGTGGACATTTGAGCTGCCCCATAGATTGTGCCTAGCGTGAAGCCCAAGGTCACATACCAGGGCCCTGTGTCCCTCCATCTGGTCCTCTCTCCCACCTTTCCTCCCTCCAGCCTTTCCTCTCGCCAACCAATCCTCCTCCCACCCAGCCTTAGGCGCGTTTGCTCGCCGACCCCACTACCCCTTCCTGGCTCCTCTTGGAGTCAGTCCACTGGGCTAGTAGACAAGGACCCAGGTTCTAATGTCTAATCACCTACCCGTTCTGTGTGCCGAACCACTTGGGGTGACCCCCGGCTCCTGGTCTCACTCAGGAGGGACTTTCTGGGGATCAGAGTCACAGCACGTTCAGGCTGCTGGGGTGACCCAGCCTCGGGTTCTTCTTCGGTGTGGGGACATAGCAACAGCGCCCGCAGGCAGGGCTGCTGGGAGGATTTTCGGTCAAGTACGCCTTATCGGCCGCTTTTACCCGGGGGTGGGGGGGTGGGGGGGTTGACTCAGCCTTAAGTTTCCAGTATGTTCCATCAGTACCGATCCCTCGGGCAATCCATGCTCCTTCCTGCCATGCTAGTGTGTGATCCTGATAAGTCGGGATCCAGGGGGAAAACCAGCACTGAGCATACGCGTGTGCCAGGCACTGACTGAGGACTTCATTCATAGAAATCCATTCATTCATAACCCATCCCCACCAGAGAGGCATGATTGCACCCTAATATTACTAATGAAGATGCCGAGGCAGAGAGAGGTGAAAAAGGGCTTCCTCTCCTCCTCAGAGTCAATGAAGGAGCTGCCAACGCACCAAAACCTAAACCCACACCCAAGGCCTGTTGCCCCCAAATCTAGTAGAAATGCGGGGCCTGCCTTTCCAGCTGTGTTTATTTACTTCGTTTTACAGCTTACGTGGGGAAGGATGCTGGCTTCGACTCAGAGATCTTTAAACGTAAGCATGCTTAGGGAAAGATGGGCCTCCCTGATGGGGGGAGAGGGGAATTTGGATCCTCATAGGGATACTTCTCAGGACAGACCCACCCGTGGCTTACAAACAGCTATGCATGGAGGCATGTCCCTCGTGAGTCACCAATACCTGTACTGACCTCAAGTTGGCATGCTGGCTGATCTGGTTCTCTCCGTGACTCCAAGACTCTTTTCCCTTTCAATGGTCCTTTGGGAACTGTGAATTCTGACCCAGAGAAAGGGGAGCACCCGGATAGGGTCCTTGCTCCCATCCAGGATTCAAGCCAGGCGGGCATCTCAAAAGATTTTGGCTCCAAGTTTTTGTCCCCACCAGGATCCATGTTTGGCTCCGATGTGGAGTTCACATCTGTGCTGAAGCCCCTCTTTGCCCGGGAGAAGGAGCCCTTCTCCCTCACCTGCTTGCTCTCCGAGGACGTGTTAGATGCAGAGCAGAGAATCCAGTGGTTCCGAGATGGTAATTATGACTGCTAGAAGTGGGGGTGGGGAGGAGAAGAGGGGAGCAGAACCCTCCCGACCCCGGGACATGGCCCTGCCCCACTCGTGTCATGCTCCTGCCAGCCAGTGCCAGAGGAGGGCACAAGCACACCTAGGCGGGTCTCCTGGGACAGGCACGGGAGTGCAGGGTACAGACCACCAAAAGCTCAGGAACATTCTAGCCACTGCTCATGAGGTCCACCCAGGTGGCGGTGGTCAGACATGGGCCTGGCCCTCTGGGTATGTGACTCTAGGGTAGGCAAGAGCACTTGAGGCAGGGGGGAGGGGGCGGCAGCATGGGGACCAAGGCAGGCCATAGCGGCAGAGCTATGCGTCTAGCACGGGGCTTTTAGGAGATGGCTTGTCGATGAGGGTAAAAAGTCCCAGCCTGTCCCAACAAACAAACAAAGCCGGCTGCTCCTGAGAACAAGGAAGGACAGCTCTTCCCCCTCCCCCACCCCCGCAGCCGAAGGACAGAGGACAGAGCAGGCAGCGTGCGCGCCCTCCCGCAGCACTTCTACTTTAAGCCCAGGGAGGAGGCACCTGCTGGGGGTGGGCCTAGGAGCCTAAGGAACAGCTGCAATAACAAGTCTGACATATTTTTCCGAACCTGTCCATCTTCCAGAATAGAGTGCTGACAGGAGGGAGGAGCCTCTGCGGGGACCAGAGAAGGGTCACTGGCCAGGGACGCCCAGGGCAGAGCCACTTCTAGAGTCTTCCCCGAGGTCCTATTCATGAAGCTCTACTCGCTCTTCTGACCCTAGCCTTTCATCTAGCCTTTGTCCTCCTCATGGAGTCCCCAGTTCCTTCAATAAAACCCCAGGTCTTTTGCTGACTCCACATCAGTCCCCACTTCCTTTGTTAAAATCACAGCACGTAGCTCAGATGGTTGAGTGGTGCGCACGCCTGTGACCCCAGCATCTTGTTCAGAAGAACAAGAGCATCCTTGGCTGGAGAGCTAGAGAGATAAATTGAGACCCTGCCTCAAGAAAACAAAAGGGGGCCTAAGGAGACAGCTGGGAAGCAGGAGGGGTTCCGTGGATAAGACATGCCTGCCCTGCATGTGTGAGGACCAGAGGGTAGATCCCCAGAATCCACCTAAATGCCAGGCAGGCTTGGCAGCCGCCTGCAATCCCAGAACTCAGGAGGCAAAGATAGAAAATCCCCAGGCCAAGCTGGCTAGCCAGCCTGGCCGATCAGCAAGGTCTGGGTCAATTGATAGGCCTTGTCTTAACCGTAAAAAGTAGAAAGAGCGAAGAAGATGCCCAGCTTCAACTTCAGATTTCCACACATACTCAAACATAGGTGTGCACTCAAACACATATGCATACGCATGTATTCCACCCAGTAATAGGCATGCAAAAAAAAAGTTTAAAATGATTGCATGTACCCTAGTCCCCTTACTCTTAGTTCCCATACAGACTTCACCTCTCTTCTCGAATAACCCCCAGTTCCTCACCTTACCCACCTTCTGCCTCAACCCTCCTCCCTCCTTGGGGCTCACCCCTACACACACTGAGCCCTGCCTCTCCTCTCAGCTTGCTGAGAAGTAAGTTCCGCAGAACCAGGGCAACTCCTTCTCTGCAGCTCCACCTGCCCCTCTGTGCCTGGCCAGGGCCTCCTGAGCCCTGGGGGTCTGGGAGCTGAGGCCCGGTCTCCCACATGCTCACATGGACTCCTTCCTTACCCCCTGCAGGCCGGCTACTGAGGTCTTCAGTACGCAGGCAGATCCTCTACGCAGACCGCCAGGCGTCTGTGCAAGTGTCCTGTGCCCACAAGGAGGACGAGGGACTCTATACCATCCAAGTATCCTTGCCCTTTGGACCTCGGGAACAGAGCGCCTATGTGTTTGTGAGAGGTGAGAGGCAGAGGGCGGGAGAGGCAAGCAGATCCAGAGACCTTGTCTCTCTGCCTTCAACTGCAAGGGACTTTGGCCAAGCTCCAAAACTCCCTGGGACCCCAGTTCCTCTGCTCTAAGATGAGGGCGTTTGGAGTAGTCTGTATGAATCTCAGAGCATCATCCTATGACTTTAAAGGGATACAGCAGAGAGGGGACTTGATGAGAATCAGAGGAGAATAGGAGAGAGGATTTGTAGGGCTAGAATGTTCTAGTCACTGGTCAAGTTTTGTCTCCTGCTGTTGTGCCCTGTCTGCCTTCAAATCCTTGGTCACATTGTGAGTTAGGTACCCTTTAACCTTCCACCTTTAACCTTTGAAGTTAAGTCACTTTAACCTTCACGAGACTCAGTTTCCAAACTGTCTTCAAAGTGGAAGTTGCTCCGAGTCTCAGAGGTTAATTGTGCCAACTGTTTAGGTGCCTGGTGTGAAATAGGGCCCAGTAACGAGGCTGCCCCCCCTTCAGATGTTGCATCTGGTAGGGGCCAGGCCCCCGCTCAGGCTCTGGTCTTACAGGTCAGAAATGAGTCCGCAGGGAATTCATGAGATGGAGATATGGAGCATGACTTAGGGTGGGATATCTGGGGGCCGGATGGCTTCGAGCTGAGTGGTGAGCCTTCTGCTTTTGGGGGTTCAGATGCTGCAGCTGAGAAGCCTGGAGCCCCAGGCTCCCCACTCAACGTCCGGTGCCTGGACGTGAACAGAGACTGTCTGGTCCTGACCTGGGCCCCGCCCAGTGACACCCGGGGCAGCCCCATCATTGGCTACTCCATCGAATGGTGAGTCACGCTTGGCCACAGCAGAAATTGATTTGGGGACACAAATGGAGGAAAGAGGCGGATTCAGTGCTTGACCTCGGGGGACCCCCATCCCTCTTCCTCAGAGCTGGACAAGAGGTTAATCATGTGACATAATCTAGAGAAAGGGGGATGGGTATCCAGGTCTCTAAAAGCTCTGTCATATTGGTACCTGGAATTCTGGGCCAAAACAGTAAGAATCTGGGAAGCTAAGCAAGGTATACTAGGAAGGGGAGAAGGATGTGTGGAAGAACGGATCACCCCTCTCTGAAGCCACAAGGGGCCAGTGGCTGCCACTTGAGGACACAAGTGGTAGAAAAAATGGGACTCAGTGCTTGATCTCGGGGAACCCCATCCCTGCTTCTCAGAGCAGGACGAGAGGGTGATCACGTGATATAATTTAGGGAATGTGGCTGCCAGTATAACTGGAACCATGATCTGTCCTCTCACTTTCTGGGTGTGTGTACCCCATTGTGAAGCGATCTATAGAGGTGTTGGGAGGATAAGAGGGGGGGCACAGAGAGCCACTATGGCCCCTAGAAGCTCAGCAGCTCCAGGAAGAGCTGGGTCTTGCCACAATGGCAGGAAGAATTGCTGAAGGCCGCTGCCGGCCTGTGTCGGTATGCCCAGGTAGGAGCAAGGTTTTTTAAGTGGCAGAGGAGGGCATTCATGGCGAGAGGGGGCCGGCAGCCAGGCAGGAAGCCCCAGCATGGGGAACAGCTCCTGTAGAAGCTCAGCCTGTGAGGATGTGGGTCCCGGGTAGCGCTGAAAACCAGGGCCTGTGTCCTGCAGCTGCCAAGGGGACGCTGAGGAATGGGTACCGTGCCATGAAGCCCCTGGGGGGACCTGTCGCTGCCCGATCCAAGGTCTCGAGGAAGGTCAGCGCTATCGGTTCTGCGTGAGAGCCGTCAGCAAGGCTGGCAGCAGCGTCCCCTCCAAGGCCTCGGAAGAGGTCGTCATGGGTGATCATGACGCGGTCCAGAGAGAGATGGGTGAGTACAGAGGCCCCGAGGGGACATTCTAGAGCACCATGGGGGCACTCGGGACTGACGGCCTCAACTGGAGAGCAGCGTGGTCCCCGTTCTAGTGGGACCGCTTTAGCTACTTTCTCATTGTCGTGACACTATGCCAGCTTCGGGGAGGAAGGGTTTGCTCTGGCTTGTCTTCCTAGCGGTACAATCCATCATGGCGGCCAGTCAATGGAGGCAGCAGGAGGAGGCAGCTGGTTCCACTGCATCCAGTTGGACAGCAGAGAGGGACGAATGCTTGGGCTCTGTTCCCAGGGACACACAGTCTAGCTCCTCAGAACCCCAATGTACTAGAAGAGACACCTCCCGACCCTGGTCTGATGGAGACTGTTCTTAGGAACTCCGAGTCCGGGAGGGAAGAAAGAGTTAGTCTGATGGAAGACCCCTCTCGAGAAAATATCTTTAAGGACCACAGCTTCCTTTCGGGCCATCATCAGTCTGATACAGGAGACCACCCTGACCTCCAGGGTCTCAGCCTGGGAAGGGTCCTCGATCCTTGAAGTCGCCCTTGGTTTTGTCCCTACTTCATAGACCCTAAACACCCGAGAACAGCAGGACCCCACTTTGGAGCCTGAGAAAACTATAGACTCTGCAGTGAGGGTGGTAAGAGTCGGGGAGGGTCAGCTACAGAACCTGAGGTGGGTCAGGCCCTGGTTGGTTCCTCACCAGCTCCCTGTGCTCCCCCTTTCCTCCTAGTGATTTCCTACGACCTGGGCAGCAAGATCACTATCAGCACAGATGATTTTGAAGGTATGTGTGACCCTCCCCAGTGCCGGCCTCTGGCACGGGATCCTTTACAGTTCTGGAACTCGGGCTCATAGGCTGGCAGGCCCCGGAAGCCATCGGTGGGCAGGATGCAGGGTACTGAGGGGAGGAGCCTCCATTCGGAGGAGGGCGAGTGCTGGGGTCCTGGCAGCCCACCTAGTGTGCTGCTTGCAAGTGAAGTGACCTCTCAGAAAAAACCCTGGGCTGATCCTTAGGAGTCCTCAGAAAATTCCTGCCCCTCTCTGGGCTCCCTCATCCCCACCTCTGTGGAATGCAGAGTGGATTTGAGGGGTCTCGGGACCCACCCAATCTCTACCCTGGATGGCTCTGATTCCAGACGCAGGTGACGATCCCCTCGCCCCCGACCAACGTCCACGCCAGTGAGATCCGAGAGGCCTATGTGATTCTGAGCTGGGAGGAGCCAAGTCCTAGAGGAAAAGCCCCCCTAACATACTCCCTGGAGAAGGTATGAACTCCAAAGAATGTCCTCAAAATAGCCTGACGCATGGAGGTGCTGCGGGATCTAGAACTGGAGAGATGCAAGAAACCTTGGAGCTGTCCCTAAGGTCTCCAGAGAAGAGAATCCCTGCCTGGAAGGGTCTTACCCCGCTAGTGGGGACCTTCAGCCCTGGAAGCCCAGGTCCTCAGGTGTCCCTGGGGCCCAGACAACAGTGATGGTGCTGACATCACAGCCTCCTATGCACCTCCGTGCCTCCTGGGTTGCTGGCATCCGGCCATGCCCAAGACCCAGCATCACTTCCGGCCATGCCGGGTGAGAAGCAAGGCTGTGTCTACCATCCGCAGCAGCAAGGTGTGGTTCTCAAAGAAACACACGGGTGCTGGGGTGGAGCGAAACACAGGCTTGGGGGCCAGTTTCTTAACTTGTCTGAACGTCTGTGTCCATTCCTGGAGGGAGACCCACCCTGGGAGAGCAATAAGACGCCACACTCACCCATGACTCCCCAAAGTGTCCCCGGCTCACCTCCCTGAAGACACAGCCTGTTTCTCTTATCTCCGTGCAGTGCCACGTGCGATGTAGGTGACTTAAGAGTTTGATGGATGCACGTCGTGAAATTGTCCTCTCTTTATCTAGACAGGCCCTCCCTTCACACGCGAGGGAACCAATCCTAATTCTCCAGTGTAGGTGAGCTACTGACAGTTGGACATTTGCAGGGACGGTTCTCCTGTGACTCTTTCTCTGTTGCCATGAGACAACATCCAAAGCCAAGCAACTTCATGGGAGAAAGGGATTTATTCAGTTTATGGTTCCAAAGGGAAGATACAGTCCCATAAGACAGAAAAGGCGTGGCTGACTGGCCAGGCTAAGGGAGGCTTGAGTCACTGCAGACATCGTGGAGGCTGAGAGTTGCCGCAAGCTCGAGCGCAGACTCACTCACTGAAGCAGAACGGGGGTAACCCACCTCAGGCCCATCTCCTGCGACTGCCTTCCTCCAGCAAAGCTCCACCTTCTAAAGGCGCTCGGACTTTCCAAACAACTAAAGATTCAAACGCATGTGCTTACGGGGCACCACGCACGTTTCAAACCATGACAGCTGGGAGATGGCTTAGTGGATAAAGTGCTTGCTTCACAAGCATGAGGACTTGAGTTCGGATCCCAAGCCCCTCTGTGAAAAGCCAGGTGAAGGGACTTGTGTCTGTAACCTCAAGGCAAGTGATACAGAGGCAGATAGACCCTGAGCTTGCTGACCAGCCTCCCAGAATCAGTGGACTCCAGGTTCAATCCCGAAAAATAAGGTGGAGGATGACTGAGGAAAAACACCTGACATTGACCTTTGACCTCCCTACAACTATCTACACACATGCCCACCCATGAGCATGTACATATACACAGAGAGTTTCAGAGTTGTTTCCTGTGTTGCTAAGTAAAATGGTGAAGACCTGCAGTCAGATTGCCCAGACTCAAAGCCTGCCACTGCTACCCACTAGCTGGGTAATCTTGGGCACGCACACACACACACACACACACACACACACATTAAATAAGAAAAATCAAAAGCCAGCGAGATAGCTTATCAGGTAAGGTACCTGCTCACAAACCTGGTGACCTGAGTTCCCTCCCTGGAAGCCTCAGGGAGGAAGGAGAGAACTGACATCTGAAAGTTGTTCTCTGACCTCTACCTGTGCATCCTGACATGATATGTGTGTGACTTTCTCTCTCTCTCTCTCTCTCTCACATAAATAATTTTTTAAAAAATCAAAAAGAGACAGAGAGAGATATGAGAGAGAAAATGGAGAAGGAAGAAGAGAAAAGGAGTTAGAGAGAGGGGGTATTGAGCGGTCCAGCAGCAAGTAAAGCTTGCCGGGGTCAAGGTCATGATGCAGACTATGAAGCAGGTGGTTGTCAATCAACTCTGGATATGTTTTGAAGGCGGAGCCAAGTGGCTTTTTGACCACAAAGAAGCCAAGCAGGGCTCCACGGGTCTGCGCCGGGGTCTAGATGCCCTTAGCATTGTGAGCTACACAGCTTGCACGTTCCCACGGCTAGGATTGGCCATGCTGCCAGTGAGGGACTTGGTGGGCATTCAAGAGGGGCAATCAAGGGGATGGATGGACCAGAGCTCTGGTACCAGAGCCGCCTGGGCTGCTGGGAAATGCTCTAAGACACTGCATGGGAGAAACACAGCCTGCAGACAGGCCCCAGCGGCTGCTGAACCAGCTGAGACCCTCTTGCTCTTCAGTCCGTCATAGGAAGCGGCACGTGGGAGGCCATCAGCTCAGAAACCCCCGTGAAGTCCCCGAGATTCGCCCTTCTGGACCTGGACAAAGGGAAGTCCTATGTCTTCAGAGTGCGAGCGTTGAACCAGTACGGCATGAGTGACCCCTCGGAGCCCAGCGAGCCCATTGCCCTGAGGGGCAAACCAGGTACCACGTGATGCCACTGTCTGGGATGGGGGTGGGGGCAGACCATCAGGTCATCACCTCAGGCTGGGACACGGGCGACAGGCAGCGGCTCTGCTCGCTTCCCTGTCACCAAACCTAAAAGCTCTGGCCATACAGTTCGGGGGGCATCAGAAACTGGATTTCTCTGGGTGGTGGACTCGGGGGTGGGGGAGGCACAGGTGTTACCCCCAGATCAACAGTTCACAGTTGACAGAGCCCGGCTGGGTCTAAACAAGAGCTGAGTGTGAGCCGGTGTCTCCTGGTTCCAAAGGTCTGTAGCCCACCTAATAAAGCAGAAGCTGGGCTGGCCCGAGCCCCGGCTCTCTAGACTCCTCACATCCAGAGTTAGGTAGGACACACTTCCCTATAGCAAATCTTAGCTCTCATCTGCAGACTCCAGGTCTGGGAGCCCTGGACCACTCCCACTTCTAATCCCCTCCCCATAGTAGTTTCATCCTGGCACATTTCCCAAGGTCTCTCTCTCTCATCTTAAGGCCTTTGGATTCCACTCATCCACTCACCCACCAATCCACTCATCTATCCATCTATCCATCCATCCACCACCTATCCAACCATTCATTTAGCAAATCATGGCAGTCCCCAACTAAAGGATCTTAGTCTTCAGGAGCCAAAATGAATGAATGAATGAATAAATAAATAAATATCAGAACAGACATTTTAAGGAAAGAAAATCAAATTTCTTGAGATAGAGGACAAGGACCGAGGGAAGCTGCCGGATTTGGTTATGAGAGAGGAGGGCAGGAAGGAAGAAGGAGGAGAGGGAAAACTGACGGCAAGATTAGTGAAGAACTCGTTCTTTAGTGAGTGAGGAAGCAGAGCCAAGCAGAGGCGGGAGAACGGTGCCAAAGCTGCCCACCGCCAAGCAGGTCCAGAATCTTCCTGGGAGACTCCTCCCTGAATTCTCCCGCGGTCCTCCCCCAGTAATTCAACTCTCCTCTCTGCTTTGCAGCCACTCTGCCTCCTCCGGCTCAAGTCCAAGCTTTCCGAGACACGCAGACCTCCGTCTCCCTGGCCTGGGAGCCCGTGGACGGTGGCCGGGAGCTCCTGGGGTATTACATCTACTCCCGGGAGGTGGGGACAGCCGAGTGGCAAACAGTGAACAACAAACCCGTCCAGGACACCAAGTAAGTCTGTCTCACCCTTCCCCAGCAGGACATCCTGGGCGCCAGCTCAGCTCTAGGAGCGTCCATATCTTGGACCCCTGGATGGATGCAGTTCATCCATCCATTCACACACTAGTCCATTCATTCATCCAACTATCCATCCATAGTTTCCTATAAGATGGAGTGCCATCAAAAGGATGAACTAGGGTCACAGTTCTCTTAAGAGTCTTTTTTTGCATGCGCGCGCGCGTGTGTGTGTGTGTGTGTGTGTGTGTGTGTGTGTGTGTGTGTGTGAAGCAGGAGGTACAGGCTGCTGCCATTTCTGCCTGGTGTTTCTATGTAGAATACAGAATCCAAACTCAGTACCTTCTGTTTGCAGGGCAGAGGTTTAAACTCCTGAGCCACCTGTCGAGTCCCACCTTATTATTTTAATATTTTAAATTTATTAGCAAACAAAAGAGAAGGGAGAGAGAAAGAGTAAGAAGTGTGGAAGTCAGAGGACAGCTTTCTGAAGTGGTTCTCTTCTACATGTGGGCCCCAAGGACTGAACTCAGTTCGCCAGGTTTGCACCATACCTTTACCTGTGGAGCCATCTTATCGGCCCCACCTTCTCTCACTAAACTCAGAGCTCACTGATTAGCTAGACTGGCTGGCCAGCAAGCTCCAGGGGCCCTTCTGTCTCCACCTACCTCCCACCTAGTTCTGAGTTTTTAGAGACATTCTGTCTATACTCAGCTTTTATATGGATTCTGGAGATTTGAACTCAGGTCTTCATTTGTAAAGCAGTATACTCGGTACTGACTAAGACCCGCCCTCCCCCCTCCATTCCCACATCTTTGCACTTGGCTAGAGGAGCCCAGAAGAGCAGGCATCTTTACAGTCCTAAGAAAAACATAAGAGCCAGAACTCTTGAATCCTATCTTGCTGGTAAATACTTCCAGAAGTTTCTAGATGTCTTAATCTGGTTGGTCATTGCTGAAGGTTATACTTTTCTCTTCCAGGTTCTCAGTTCCCGGCCTGAGGACAGGGAAGGAATATGAGTTTTGCATCAGGTCGGTCAGCGAGGCTGGGGTAGGCGAGAGCTCAGCGGTCACCAAGCCCATCAAGGTCAAGCAGGCTCTGGGTGAGTCGGGGGCAGGTCCAGCCTGCGGTCCTGTGGACAGCGTCAGGGTTACAACTCCTTTGAGCACAGTGGTGTTCTCAGAGGACCTGGAGGGGGCCTGGCTGTGTGTTCCAGTCTTTTCTAGTGGGGGGTCATCAAGCTCTTAGGCCCATCAATCAGAGACATAGTGTGTTCTCCTGGTCTTCTCTAGTTGGGAGGGGGGGTCACCAGGCTCCCAGGCCCATCAATTAAAGTCTCAGCGTCCCCCCTGAGAGGCAGATGCTGCTACTTCTGAGCTGACCCCTGGAGGAGGGTGGGAATCCTCCCCAGAGGGTCATTAGACTTGCTACGCCCAGAGAGTCCTTCCTCAGTCTCTGCTTCCCACAGCTACGCCATCAGCTCCGTATGATTTCGTGCTTCTGCACTGTGGAAAGAATGAAATGGTCATTGGGTGGAAACCCCCCAAGCGTCGTGGAGGTGGCAAGATCCTGGGTTACTTTCTGGACCAGCACGATTCAGAGGAGCCCAGCTGGCACCCGGTCAGCCAGCAGCCCCTTCCCAGCCGCGTGTGCAAGGTGAACCTCTAGCTGCCTTTTGTGACCCGAACATTTTAGGGCAACAGGGGGTTTGTTCATGCTTAGTTCCAGATAATAGTCCAGATGGTAAGAGATCACCAGCAGGGGTCAAGGGTCCTGGTCCCACCATATCTACAGAAGAGCTAAGAGAGGAAGACACTGCCTAACTTGCCATTGTGCCAAAATCAATCACCTCCCTCTCGATCTTATCTATCGACCCAGGGACCGATCCCACCCAGATCCCACCCACTGTGAGCTAGGTCTTCCCATATCAATTAGATTCCTCCTTTGTTTGCCTTCACTAAAGAACTCTACACAAGTGTGCCTAAAGGCTCAGTTCTGGATTGTCAGGTTGACATTGAAAACTAATGGCCACCCTGAGGTTGGAGCATTGAGTGTAGTTACCCCCCTCAGTCAGCTGCTACTGCTCCACAGGAGGAGGTGGGAGGCACACTGAGAGGCAGTGGGTCTGAAGGACCCTCAAACTCCCGACCTCTGCTGCCCCAAAGCCCCTGGAACAGCCCTGTTAAAGCCCCCATAGATAGGTCTGCTGCGGGACCCCCAGCTTCCCTTCTCCAGCTCCAGCATCCACTGTTTTACGTCCCGTCTCTCCAGGTCAGCGACCTTCTCGAAGGCCATTTCTATGAGTTCCGGGCCTGGGCAGTGAACTGGGCGGGCGTGGGTGAGCAGTCGGCACCCAGTGGCCTGTTCGAGTGTAAAGAGTGGACGATGCCCCAGCCAGGTGAGCTCCACCGGCCAGGCCTGTCCCCTCCCTCTGCTCGTCACACCGCCACATGCAAGCACATTTTAAACTGTCAACCTGGTTTCAGACTCAAGGTCAAGTGTGGTCTTAAAGCCCAGGATGGTCAGCTCCCACTGTGCCCAGAGGGGCACTTCCAGACCTGATGGTGGTCAACAAGCTGTCCAACCTGTGGACTGACCACTACTCAGCTCACAGCTCACCTGTCCTGCTAAGAGCTGGTTGGCTGACTGGCCGGCTGCCAGTCCCACATCTCTGCCCCATCTCCCCCCCTCGCAGGTCCCCCATATGACGTCCGGGTGTCTGAGGTGCGGGCCACCTCCCTGATGTTGCAGTGGGAGCCCCCATTGTATACGGGGGCTGGGCCGGTCACAGGCTACCACATCAGCATCCAGGAGGAAGGCTGCAAAGAGTGGAAGCCAGTCACGCCAGATGCCTCCTCGGGCACCCACCTCAGGGTGAGTTTTGCCCCTCGGTCTTCACACCAGCCACTGGACCTGGTGGACCACACACCCTAGAGAGTGCTTTCTTTACTTAGAGGCAGCAGAGGAACAGAGAGGAGGGATGACTTACCCAGGGCCACACAGCCAGGTAGTAATCGGTCTGGCTGGCCGGTGGCCTCATCCGACTCTGTCCTGAATAGACGCTTCCCTAAAAACTCACTCTGAGCCAACCAATTACTTCATCATCTGGATATGCAGATCGCTCGAGCCCCAAATTCTGCTGCAAGGATTGAATTGGAGAGAGAAATATCAAAGCGCATGTGTGCAAGAGACTTGCATGTGTGTGAGGCGGGGGAGGGAACTGACACGCCCCAACGTGCCCTGTGCCTGGAGGTGTGAAAAGTATGTCATTGAACAAGAGCAAAATAAATAACGGCAAAGGGTTAGGGAGATGGCTCAGTGGTTGAAGCATTTGTCTCATAAGCAAAAGGACCTGAGTTTCAATCCCCAGGTGCCAGATAAAAATGCCAGCTGGGTGTGGCGGCCTAGGAATCCCCAGAGCCAGATTAGCCAGACTAGCCCTAATGGCCTGTTCTGGGTCTAATTAGAGACCCAGACTTGCAACAATAAGGTAGAAAAGTGATCGAGAATGCCTGCTCACAAACCTGGCAACCTGAGTTCCACCCGCAGAAGCCCCCATGGTGGAAGGAGAGAGCCGGCTTCCGAAAGTCGTCCCCTGAGCTCTAGCCGTGGTACATGTTAACCTCTTGTGCTCTCTCCTCCTCTCAAAATAAAATAAAAAAGGTGGGAAGAATGAGGTTGACCGATCTGAATATTTTTGAGAGAACCAGAGAGAGAGCAAGTAGCAAGACAGAGAGGTGTAGGTGCATTTGCTCGGGAGCTAAGAGGTCAGTGAACCAACTTTTGGAAGTCTGTTCTCTGCTTCCATCGTGCAGATTCTGGGGATCAAACTTAGGTCACCAGGTTTGCACACAGACACCTTGACCTACTGAGCCATCTTGCTCGCCCCGACATGTGTATATTGACTGATACATAAAACTCTATGTCATATGTGAAAAGAAAGAAAAACGCAGGACACACAGTAGAATGTTATAGACTTAGCTGTCATATGCAAATCAGCATGCATGCATATGTGTTTCCTGATTGATTTGGCTGGAAGGGTTGAGACACAGTCTTACCATGTAGCCTCATTAGGAAGGAGATACACACGGGGCCCTCCTCGATGACAAATGTCAGTATCAAACAGTAGCATCAAAGTCAAGGTGACCGTTTGACGTGAAATAGAGGTTTTACATTCTCTGGGCCTGGGCAGTTTTGCTTCCTCCAGTCTCCCCATAGTAGAGCTGGCCAAGGCTGGATCGTGACCCAAGAGAGCCATGGATGGTCACCCCACCTCCTCCCGTGGGGCAGATGGTGGCCTCGGTGGTTTGGCACCCATCTCCACCTGGGGAGGGTTGGCTGCCGCTCAATCATCCGCTAACCACTTCCTGACACCTCCTTCAGGCCAGATCTGGAGCAGGTCCTAGATATAAAAAGCTGACACCGCCACTGTAACCAGCACTTGCACCACTTGGTGACCGTGCTACCCTGGGGACAGGTCTGAGGGATTCTGGGAGCCCCAGGGAGGAGGGTGCGGGAGCTGCTTCTGGCTTCCTTGACTCGGCCACCGCTGAATGAGGCGACGAGACCGAGGAAGAAGGAGGAGAGTGTGTCTTGTGCGGAGCAACCAGGCTCAACCAGGGCACAGGCAGGGGGCTTCGGAAAGTCACGACTTCAGGGACCTTGGGGGAGCTGAGGAGGGAATGCTGCCTATTCGGAGCTAAGGGGCTAAGGCAGACTGGAAGATGTGGGATCATGAACATCAGAGTCCAAGGATCGTGGCCCAAGGAAGGCCACCGATTTAAGCCTAATTAGAGTGGCGGAGGGAAAAGTAAACTGAACAAGGGGCCAGAGACTCATTTTGGACTAGTCTAGATGAGAAACACTAGCACTTCCATGGAGACAAGGCTGGGTTGTGAAAGGGAAGACCTAGTTTAAGGAACGCTGGGATCTCAGGCTTAGTGATACCGTCCTGCAGTCCCAGCCACTCAGGAGGCCGAGGCAGGAGGATCAAAAAAAAAAGTCAAGGCCTTCCTGGGCTCCAGAGCTGTCTCAAAATACAAACTAAAGGCTGGGTATGTGGCTCAGTTGACTGCTTGCCTAGCATGCACAAGGCCCTGGATTCAACCCCCCCTAAACCGGATGTGATGGTAAGTGTGTGAGCCCTCACTTGGGAGGTAGAGTCAGAAGGGTCAGAAGTTCAAGATCATTCTTGACTATACAGCAAGTTCAAGACCGGCCTGGGTGCCTAAGGCTCTGTTTTAAATATATATATATTTGGCTTAAGTAATAGAGCTTCGACTAATTCACTGCTAGAGCACTAGCTTAGCATGCATCAGGAGTAGGGATTCAATCCCCAATGCTGCATTTTAATTTAAAAGAAGAAGAAGAGGAGTCTGGGAAGGAAGGTGAGAATAGGAGAGAGAGGAGACCTTAGGAAAAGTTAAGTGGGCAGAATTTGGTGACTGTATAGCAAGAAAGGGGAGACACATCGCAGGTGACCCCAGGTCTGTTCCAGTTGTTGGCTGGAAAGCAGCATCCATGAGAGATGAAGGACTCAGGGAGGGGAGGGGCTTTTCTGGTTGGGGAAAGGATGAGTTGTGCTTCCAGCATGTTCCAAGCATCGGTGCTCAGACGGTAAAGGCAGATGGAGAAGCCCGTTAAAAACTGAAACTCACAGCCAGGGAGGTGTCAGGAGCCCCAGCCCGCCTCCCCCCACATAGCAAATTTAAGACCAGTCTGGGCTGTGTGAGATTTTGTCTCAAACAGGAAAGAAAATGGAGCTAAAGGAGCTTGCCATTCAAACCCTCTGACCTCAGGTCTAACCCCAGGGACCACATAAAGGAGAAAAGAAAGAACCGACTCTAGGGCTGGAGAGATGGCTCAGGGGTTAAGACTCTGCCTTGAAAGCAGAAGGTCCTGAGTTCCAATTCCAAGTCCCACATAAAAAAACACCAGGCAGAAACGGTGGGGGCCTGAACGTCCAGCCTGGTGGGCGGAGCCTAGGAAATCCCAGAGCGAAGCAAAAAGGAGGTAGAAGCAATCCAGGATGATTCCCCAGTCACTCTTGGTGCCCCACAAGGACATACAGTATCCCCTCCCCCCTACACAAAATAAATAATGATTCTTTTAAAAAGAACCACCTTTACCAAAGTCATCTTCTGATCTCTACACACATGTTGTGGAATATGTGTCCCCACATGTACGCCATACACATCATAATAATCTTTTATAATAGCAATTGTTATTCTTATTTATATTTTTAAAGAAAAAAATCAAAACTCAGAAGCCAGGCATGGTGGTACAGGCCTGCAGTCTCCACACACGAGACTAAAGCTGAAGGATCCTGAGTCCCAAATAACAGGTAGCATAGGAAGGCGCTGTCTTTAAAATATACACATCCACATACGTGCACACGCGCACACACACACACAGAGGAAACTGAGAGAGGGCTATGTCCTTAGCTGCCCTAACCCAAGGCAGCCCCCCAAGTGTCCCCGGTCACCCTGGCCACTGGGCAGTGCACCTCACTATCCTCAGGGTCCGCTCTCCCACCCCCAGGTGTCTAACTTGCAGCCCGGAAAGCGGTACGTGTTCAAGGTCCAGGCAGTGAACTCGGCTGGACTGGGGCAGCCATCACTGCCCACTGACCCCGTGCTCCTGGAGGACAGGCCAGGTAGGAATTCACTGTGGGCTGGGTCTCGGAGCAGGAAGACCTCCAAGGGCAGTGGTGGGGATCAAAGCCACAGTCCCCCACCCCTTGTCTGCTGCTCCATCTTCCTCCAGCTTGGCTTCTCCTCCCAGCTGGTTGTCTCCCTCTCCCACCTCATTCGAGGGTCCAGATCCGAGCTAGGACCCTGCCTCTCCCATGGGCTCTGGTGGCATCCTCTGTTCTTTCTGTATCACATTCATGAACTCCTTATGGGTCCTTCAATGGCACCCAGCCCCCCCCCCCACTTTGCGGTCACAGCTCCTGAAGTCTCTCCTGCTGGATGTCAGAGTTTGTGAGGTCCCCTCATATTCCAGGGGCATCTTCTGGGGCAGAGGCTAAAGTACCATGGCACAGAGCGGGCATAGGATGGGCCCGCTGAGCAATCCTAACCACAACACCCAAGAGATATGGGGTGATGAGGGAGCGCTGCTCAGGAGCAGGCAGGGTCCCGCTCCTGTGGTGGAGGGTAGGGAGGTGCAGATGACAGACAGCGGAGAAGTAGCTCCTCTGTGAAAAGGGGGGGCGGTTAAGATCGCCCTGAGTAGAGCTGAGTTCTCAGTGGTGGACAACTTGCCTAGCAAGCATGGCCCTGGGTTTGATTTCTAGCACGAAGGAAGGAAGGAAGGAGAGAAGGAGAGAAGGAGGGAAGGAGGGAGAGAAGGAGGGAGGGAAGGAGGGAGGAAGGACAGGAGGGAGGAAGGAAGGAAGGAGGGAAGGAAGGAAGGAAGGAAGGTAGGAAGGAAAAGAGGGAAGGAGGGAAGGAGAGAAAGAGGAAGGGATAGAGAAAGAGAGGGGGAGGAAAGGAGGAAGGGAAGAGAAAGGGAGGAACAAAAGGGGGCAGGAGGGAGGAAGGGAGGGGGGAGGGAGAGAGGAAGGGAAGGAGAGAGGAAATGTTTAGAGACAGAACCCAGGTATGATGATACACTCCAGGGACTGAAGCTACAGGATCATGACCAGCCTGGGCTGCAGAGTGAATTCAAGGCTAGCCTGGGCTAATGTAACAAAACTTTGCCTTCAAGAGGAGGAACAGGAGGAAGGCAAGAGAATAAGGAATGAAGAAGGGGGGAGAGGAGGAGGAGGAGGAAGATGAAGAATAGGAGCAGAAGGAGGAGGAGCCAGGAAGGACCAGACCATAAGAGGCCTTGAAGGTCGCAGAAGTCTGAGCATTTGGGGGTGGGCGTGACCCGACTTTCGATGTCTAAATGCCTGGTCTTGCGCCGGATCTCGTTCCCAGATGCCCAGGAGATCGAGGTTGGTGTGGATGACGAGGGCCGCATCTACTTGGCTTTTGAAGCCCCCGAAGCCCCCGACTCCTCAGAGTTCCAGTGGTCCAAGGACTACCAGGGCCCACCCGATCCCCAGAGGGTCGAGGTGGAGGATGAAGTTAACAAGTGAGGGGGAAGGCACCCGCCCACGCAGCAACACCAGGGGCCAGCAGGGCTGTGGGGAGGCCACCGGGGGGACGTACACACAGTGGGCTGTGCTGGTGGGGGGTGGGGGGAGGGCACCTGGGCTGCCGCCTTGCTGAGAGGCAAAGGAAGGCGTGTCCAGGGCACAGAAAGGGCAGCATCCTTTCGGAGAGTCTCTTTCTGTCACGGAGCCGTGAGCATCTGTCCCCGGGAGTCTCAAGCAGATGAGGACCTTGGTGGCTGGCTGGGTCAGTGGCCTTGCTGATTCTCTGCACTTGCTGATGAAAAGCCACGATTCGTATAGTGAAAATATTTACAGAATGTATTTGCTCAAGGCAGTTGCTTTTCCTATAAAAATCTTGCCCCAAATTCAGTCGGGGCCGTTCTCCTATGCCTGAGCAGGGAGGCGGTCCTAGCTAGCTAGATTAATAAATCTTGCCTCATGCCTTTACAGCAAAAAAAAAAAAAAAAAGAAAAGCCACGATTCTCCCAGCTCTGGGGTCTGCAACACGCAAGGCCTGGGTCCTTCTCAGAGCGTCTGCTCTCCCCTCTCTCTGCCAGGTCCAAGGTCATCCTGAAAGAACCTGACCTGCAGGATTTGGGCATCTACTCCGTGGTGGTCACCGATGCTGAGGAGGACACCTCTGCCAGCCATACACTGACGGAGGAAGGTACAGCCCGCTCCTCCCCAGGGGGACACACCCCAATCCAGAGTCCAAACGTGAGTGCCCAACGGGGCAAGGAGTAGCAAAAATAAGCAAAGCAACCTTCATTCAGTCAGTCAATCGCTAAAGAGCTATCAAGCACTTTCCATAGACTCTGGGGAGTACATCGCTGATTACAACAGACAAAAGTCCCCACCTGGTAGAATGTACCCATTTTCCTACCTTAGACAAAAGCAAACGATTCCAGAATTACCTTGGCTCACTGCTATAACCTAAAAAGAGTACAAAGGTGATTGTGAATCGCAAATCTCAGTTGCTGTGAGGAACGATGGGGATGCAATATGGAGTAGTGAGGACTGTGGCCAACCAGAGGTTGGATACCATGACTGACAGATCATGAATTAACCAATGGAGCTTGTTCGGGCCAGCATGCCCATTGGCTCCTGGCTCACGGCCTAGAACCCTTGCCAGAGGTTCTGATGGGGAAGAATAGCTATACCCTTGACCAAGAATGGTCTTTCTCTAGCGGAAAAGAGTGTCCTCTTTGCCCAGGAGACCAAGCACACAGTTTTGGGAGGGACACACAGGGAGGTGGGAGAGAGGAAGGGAATCGGTCCACCAGCCAGGATCACTGGGGTGACAGAAATCGCCACAAGATGGCGCTAATATCCCTATCATGCCCCTGGATTCTGCTAACAGTACAAGCCAGAGTCACGTCACCACCAAACACCAGCCTCTGCAGGGGCATTAGAATCTCTGGCCGTTTTCTCTGATAAAATACTACTTCACAGATATAATTAGGTGCTTGCCGTGAGTTCAGGCGCCATGGGCTTAGACTGAACAAAATCAGGATGGACTCTGAAGCCTGTAAAGTGTATTTATTGAGCTCTTATTGTATACAAGGCACTCACATAGGGTCATAGCTCAGCTGGGCAGGAGAGATGAACGTGACAGAAGCAGCCGTGGGGGCTCACGGGTGATACATTCAGGACACGTTCCAGACACTAGGCGCTAGGAGAGAGTGTAACACAGGCCCATGGTGGGACCCAGGAACACCTGGGCCTGGCTGTCTGCAGGCGGATGGCTGTACTTGACCTTCAACTGGTGGAGTTTAATGAGGTCATGCAGAGCTCAGCGCGTAGTAGGTGCTTCTCTGGGCAATCTCAGCGCAGTCAACAAGAACCACAGCTTCTCCCACAGTACCCCAGGGCCAAAGCCCACGGGGCTCCTCTCCGCCCCTGTGGAGCGTTCGACCCCAGGTCGGTGGCAACTCAGGGCTCCCCTCAGGACTTCTCAGTGTGGAGCCTAGGGTGGCGCTGATGGATCCCGGTGCCTGACGGTCCATCCTCTCTGTGTCCTTCCTGTCCTCACTCCCCCAGAGCTGGACAAGCTGAAGAAGCGGAGCCATGAAATCAGAAACCCAGGTAAGCGCTGAGTGCGGCTTGCTAGTTGTGTCCGGAGAGCTGAGTCCGGCTGGAGCTGGGAGACCAGTAGGGGCAAGGAATGGGGGGCACTGGCCAGAAGGTCAGAAAGCAGAGGAGTATCAATAAGGGGAAAGGCAGCCAGTGGGGAGACAGGGAAGTGCAGTGCCCAGAGACAGGGTGGTCCCTTATCCCCACCATCACCATCATCACCCTCAAGATCACAGCCATCACCAGCAGCAGCAGCTCGTTATCATCACCACCATAGTCTTGACCATTATCACCATCACCACCATCATCATCATCTTCACCACCACCATCATCATCCTCACTATTACAACCATCACAATCATCATCATTGCTTTGTCACCATCATAGTCATTGTTATGATCATTATCACCATCATCACCACCGTCATCATCACCACCATCATCATCATCCCCATCGCCATCATCATCTTCACTACCACCATCATCATCCTCACTATCACAACCATCACCATCATCATATCATCACTACCATCATCATCATCACCATCATCACTATCACCATCACCACCATCATCATCACCATCACCATCATCACTATCACCATCACCACCATCATCATCATCATCATCATCATCATCACCACCATTATCGCCAACCATCATCTTCATCACCACCATCTTCATCACTACCATCATCATAGTCTCATCCACTTTGGACCCTCTAACCCTCCACTTTCCTCCTCTGGCTCGGGTGCTGTAAATCCTATAACGTAGCTGCAAATTTGACCACATACTGGAGTTACTATAGCAGCTTTTCAAAATTCTATGCCCATGACATGCCTCGGCTAAATCAGAGTGGCTGGGTGTGGAGCCTGGGCACTAGCATTTAGGACCCAGCACCCCTGTGGGGGGGAAGGGGTACTTTTCTGAGATTAGTTCAGTATCAAGTGCTTGCCTGTCCAGCTCCTTCAGATTCCTCGGGTATTTCCCATGCCCACTGCCAAGGGAAGATTCAGGTGGGCCCAGGGCAGGGAGAAGGGAGAGGATGTCCTCCTATGCTCTTCCTGTCCACCCATGCCCTGTCCACCCAGTGATCAAGCTCATCTCGGGCTGGAACATCGACATCCTGGAGCAAGGGGAGGTGCGGCTGTGGCTGGAGGTGGAGAAGCTGTCGCCGGCCGCTGAGCTGCACCTCATCTTCAACGAGAAGGAGATCTTCAGCTCCCCGGTAACTCGCTAAGCACTTCCTCAGGAGGGTCTCCTGCCCTGTGAGCTGCCTTGCCCCCGTGGTCATTTCAGGAATGGACGCATGCTTTGGTGGTCCCAGCAGCAGGGGGGGATGAAGACCCTGGTCTTTTGGGAGGGTAGTGCTGGCTACTGGCCAGCACAGCTTTCAAATGTCCTCCCCGATATCCGCACGATGGGAAGCCTACATTCATGCTGATGATTTCCCAAGCCCAGACCTCTGCTTTAGGTACAAACACAAAGGGCTTTTAAGTTTTATTTATTTATTTACTCATGCATTCATTTGATGGAAACAGAGAACAGGCACATGTGCACACGTGTGAAGGTCAGAGGACAACTTTTACAAATCAATCCTCTGTTTCCACCATTTAGGCTTTTGGGGATGGAACCCGGGTCACCAGGCTTGCACGCAGGTGTCTTCTCTTCTGAGCCATCTTGTCAGCCCACAGAGTACTTTTGTACAAACTTGACGAGGCATTTTTCTTCTATCGGCCGCTTTGTGTGTACATATTCAATTTTTTCATTCTGAAGCTTGCTTTTCTTACCTTAATTCAAATTATTTCCCTAGGCACATGCCACACTCCCCAACTCTGCCAAACAAATAAAAATGCAAATTTTTTTTAAAAAAACCCACAAGATTAGTGCAGCATGAGCAAGGTGGGCTGGAGCTCTGCACATTGGAATTCATAGCACCTGTTGTAAATGCTTATTTCTTCCTCACACAGTGGAAAGTGTCATGCGGCTTTTACTTCAATGCACAAACAGAGAGGTCTGTTAGGTGGAGCTGTCCCCCATGCAATTTCTTTTAACCTGCAAACATAGGGATTTGAGACTTGTGCAAAATTTGAACTCACAGCACAAGGTCATGCTATTGGTGAATGTCATCTCTGGATGGCTGCATAGCTGTCAGAGAACAGGGATTAGGGTATAGGTCAGTGGTAGAGCCCGTGCCTTGTATGAGTAAGATCCTGGGTTACAGGGGAGAGAGGGAGGGAGGGAGAGAGGGAGGGAGGAAGGGAGGGAGGCAGGGAGGGAGGGAGGGACGGAGGAAGGGAGGAAGGGAGGGAAAGAAAAACACTTGGGGACTGATGAGAGAGCTCGGGGGTTAGGCACCTGCTGGCGTATCTGACAGCCTAAGCTTGATCCTCAGAAGACCACCTGAAGAGCAGAAAGAATAATAGACTCTGAAAGTAGTTGTTCTCTGATCTACACACATTCATGGTAGTACATATGCACGTGCCTTCTCTCTCTCTCTCTCTCTCTCTCTCCTTTCTCTCTTCTCTCATAGATAAATAAAATATTTTAATGTTTAAATTGTAAAAGAAATCGAAAGTAACTAACAATAGGACACAGTATGGATGTAGAGCTTACTCATATGCTGTAGTTAATTCAAGCATGGGATGCGAGGGACCCCTGCCTATACAGACAGGAAAGGCTTTCCCAGAGCCCCTCCTCAGTCCCCGCAGGCTGACAGCTCTGCATACATCACCCTGACCACCCCCTGAAGTGTACTCCACAGCAGAGCTTCCAGGATAGGAAAGACCCAGAAGGGACTCTTGGGTTCGTTCTTCCCAGAACCGCAAGATCAATTTTGAGCGGGAGAAGGGCCTGGTGGAAGTGGTCATCCAGCAGCTGTCCGAGGACGACAAAGGGTCCTACACAGCCCAGCTCCAAGATGGAAAAGCCAAAAACCAGATCACCCTCGCCCTGGTGGATGACGGTCAGCTCCGCCCCCACCTGCCCACTAGCCCCGACTTCCTGTGCACCCCACCTGCCCTCCTGTTCTCATCTCCCAGCTATGGGGTCTGCGGAGCCCGGGCCCTAGAGATCTTTTCTACCCCCCCCCCCCACTCATGCCAACTCCTCTGTTCCTGCTCACAGATTTTGACAAACTTTTGAGGAAGGCAGATGCCAAGAGACGAGACTGGAAGAGAAAGCAGGGTAAGGCCCACTGGTTAGAACTAAAGACTCAGGGAGACCCACCATGGTTCTGTTCAACCCGGGTGCCAGGACAGAACCACATTCTCCAGCCCTAAAGCGAGTGCTGCCTTAAAGACCGCACACGGAAGGGGGGGCTTCTTGCTTCACCCCAGTCTCTACCTTGGAGAACCAGGTTTCTAAGGCTCCTCCCCAGCGGGCTTCCCCTGTCTGGCCACTAGGTGGCGCCCTGGTTCAGCCTGGCACCCCCCCCCCAGGTCCCTATTTCCAAGAACTTTTGCAATGGAAGATCACAGAGGACTGCCAAGTACTGCTGACGTGCAAGGCAAGTACCCCCCTTTCTACCCCCCTGCCTCCAGCCCAGAGGGGTGGGACCCCCGCTTGTCTTCATGCCTAGTGGTTCTCCCTGCCCCTCTATACCAAAATCCCACCCCCTGATCCCATGCCTGAGAAGCAGCCCCGCTACAGCATGGTGACTCAGACAAACCACTTCCCTAGAGCCCAAGCAGCGGCACTAGTGTGGCTGGGGTCAGCCTTAAGCTAGATCTCCTAGCAGCTATGCCAGAAGTCTTCAGGATCTGGGGGTGGGGGGATCTGTGTGTTTGGGGGTTTGCCTGTGTTTCCTATAACCCATGCTGGACACGGTGTGTGCCTACCTCATCATCGCCTGTGACCGAGGTGCTAGTACCCCCACCTGGGGGATGAGAATATTGCTCACGAGGTTAGAGCCCAGGCTCTATGCAGGTCACCCTGACTCCAAAGTCCCGTCCTTCCTGCATCCCGAAGCCTCTTTGATAAGCAGGATAGCGTGCTTGGTGCCTTACTTCACATTTCCTTCACTATGCAAATTAAATTTTAGGGAAGCAAGGGGGTTTTTATTTCAGCTTATGTTTTCAGATTCCGATTCATTATGGCTGGAAATTAGGGAGTTGGTCACATCATATCCACAGCCAAGGACCGAAGTACACCTTCTAGCTCTAGCTCGCCACTGCCAGCCTGCCAGCTAGTTCTTCCTCCATCTTATCCACCCGCCTGGGGAATGGATGGTCCCGCCCTCTATGGGCTGGGCCTTCCCACATCAATCATTCAATAAGAACCATCTCCTATAAAGCTTGCCTTAATTGAGTTCATTCCTCAGAGATGTACTTAAAGGCTCAGTTATCAAGTGTCAGGTTGACACCTGAAGCTAATATATACACATATATGCGCCTATACATATACATATATGCACTCCAGAAGAAAAGCGAATTACCTATATTGAGCCAGGTACTCTGCAAGGTCTGGGAATTTGAGGGCGAAGATGTGGTGTGAGGCCTTTGGGAGCCCCCAAAAAATGATTGGAAAGCAGCATAGCTTATGTTTGATCAGATCCACGCAGGGAATTCATTCTTGTGGAAGAGGCACCCCTGGAATGCTTCCAGCAAGACTTCCTGGAGGAGGGGACATCTGAGTCTTGAAGAAACCTAGGTCTCGTTAAAGAAAACACAGTAGAGAGGGGCCACGAGGCAGAGGGAGCAAGCAGGCAGAAGTTTGGGGTCGGAGAGCTGTGTGGTGTGAGGAAGGGCCCACAGCTTCTAGCAGCACGGGTCTGCACCAGCGGGAGGAAGGCATGTCTGTGCGCTGAGCCCCCCTCCCCTGCCTGCCTCAGGTGACCAACACCAAGAAGGAGACCCGCTTCCAGTGGCTCTTCCAGAAGAAGGAGGCGCCCAGCGGTCAGTACGACCCCCAGACTGGAGCAGGGCTCCTCCTCCTTGAGAAGGTGAGTCATATGCTGGCCTCAGGATTGGGCTCTGCTCAGCCGGCTGGCTGGCCAGGACCAAGAGCCCTGGACCAGGGCCAGAGCCAGGCTGGAGCTGGGGGAAGCCAGGGAGACTCCAGCACGGGGAACAAATTCAAGGGGTGCCGAAAGCCCAGTCAGAGAAGCA
The DNA here is from genome assembly GCA_023101885.1 of Typhlomys cinereus. Taxonomy (NCBI): domain Eukaryota; kingdom Metazoa; phylum Chordata; class Mammalia; order Rodentia; family Platacanthomyidae; genus Typhlomys; species Typhlomys cinereus. The sequence continues at coordinate 78,600 of JALPQD010001010.1, read as the reverse complement.
CCGGAGGCTGGGCTGTAGCTCAATGCTTGCCTGGCATGCGCGAAGTCCTAAATTCAAGCCCAGCACTCAGGAGGTGGAGGCAGGAGGATCAGAAGTGCGAGGTCATCCTTAGCCACGGTGTCTGAGGTTATCTTAGGCTCCATGAGACCCTGTTGTGAAAATAAATAAATAAGTACCCATTTAGGCAGGATTTTATTTTAAAAAATATTTTATTTATTTATTTTATGTGTGTATGTATGTGTGTGTGTGTATGTGTGTGTGTGTGTGTGTGTGTGTGTGTGTGTGTGTGTGTGTGTGTATCCTGGATGGCTTCTACCTCCTTTGTGCTTTCTGGGATTTCCCAGGCTCCACCCACCAGGGCCAGAAGTGCAAGACAAGACAGTTCCCGCCTGGCGTATATTTTTACCTGGGACCTTGGATCTGAACTAAGAGCCTTCTACTTTTGAGACTGAGTATCAACCCCTGAGCCATCTCTCCAGCCTTAGGCAGGATTTTAAAAAGTCAAAATGAACATTGCCCAAATGGGGGAGGGGGAAGGAGGAGGTGGTTGTCGGGGAAGACTCAATCAAGACAGGACCAGTGTGACAGACTGATGGTTTTTCTCTCGACTTGATTTGACTCTGGCACTGTCTGTGCAGCCTTGGTCTAGTCGCTGAGCTTCTCTGATCTCAGAGTTCCCCTGCTCTCTCGCGACCCACCCTGGCCCCGCAGCCTAGGATGGTTGAGGGCCAGCCAGCAGGGGAGGTCCTGCCTCTGCTCTGTGGAGGCTGCATTACTCCCCAAGCCCTGAAGGAGGCGCTGTGTAGTGAGCGGTCACTTCGGACCACTGCATCTTGCCCTAAAATCTCAGCCCAGGGCTGGGGACAAGCTTGGTGGGTGGAATCTTTGCCTGATACACAAGATGCTCTGGATCTTCAAACCTTCTAACAGTTACTCTTAACTATTGCTGTAAGAGGACACCCAAGGTCAAACAACTTGGAGAAAAGGAAATTTATTCACCTTAGGATTCCAGAGGGAAGATATAGTCTTTCTCGGCAGAGGTGACATGGCTGGTGGCCAAAGCTATAGCAGGCTACGTCACGTCACGGCAGACATCCACCTGGTTGGAGGATTCCTGGAAAGTTTCTCTTCTCAGTCTCCTTTTCTGTGGTTCCTTTTATCTGGTCCACTACTGGGAGGTTCCAGTGAAATCTAGGGAGGTTCCAATGGACTCTAGGGTGGTCTTTGTATTGTAATGTATTAATCCAGAAAATCTCTTCAGGTGGTCTCAGCTGATCTTAGTTAATGCCAGGCGTGTCAAGCTGACACCCAGGGTTAACTATCACAAACATCAAAGCCAAATTCTTGCTGCGATGATTGCTGGTTCCGAGTTAATTTGGAGCTACAAGCATGTGCCAGAAGGACCCTCTAATTCTAAGCAAAAGAAAACACGCTTCCCTCTGGGGCAGCACAGGGAGGGTTCCTTCCATCAGAGACCCCCCCAGGAAGGAGAAGGGTTGCAGATGGTGTTGCTTGGCACAGACAGGCTCTGTAAACAGGCTCAGCATGGTGGGCTACGCTCCCAGCTGCCTTTAGCACCCTCCCCACACACATAACACACACACTCGAATATATACACATTAAAAGCACACATAAGCATACATAAAAACACAGATACATATATATATATAAACATACATTCAAACACACAAACACATTAAAAACAAGTAAACACACACGCACATACACGCCTCCTGACTTCTTCCTCTCCTGCAACCCCCTGTCCAGCTGTCCAAAGAAGACCAGGGGATTTACAGAGCAGTGGTTTCTGATGACCGAGGGGAGGACGACACGGTGCTGGACCTCACAGGAGAAGGTAGGAGCCGTCCATGTCAGAGACACGCCAGAGGGCCACGGAGCAGGGCACACAGAAGCAAGGGACCGAGTCTAACATGTGGCCAAGGTTTAAGGGCACTCTGTGCCCCTTGGGGGACATTGAGTTAGAGGGGTTCGCTGAACTTACACATGGCTGCATAACTAGTCTGACCACAGCTGGTGTGTGTGGCACTCCGTGGCATCGCCACGGTGAACCCAGCCGGGCTTGGCGATCTCTGGCCCACAGGGGACCCAGCCTGCATCTGAAGATGATTGCTCCAGCTTGCAAGGAAATTCAGTGGTCCACCTGCCTGTTGTCCGTGATGACAGCCCCTCTGTCCCACCCATCACTGACCTCCATAGCTCCCCTCCCGATCCCAAGTTATCCTACAGCGCCCTCTACCTGAGGGCAGCTCTGCCTTTTCCCACCTTCCTCTGGGGACCTGCCCATCCCTGCCTGGCCCTGGCTATCCCTAGGGGAGCCCACCCGCCTGACTGTCCTCTGTCTCTCTGCAGCCCTTGATGCCGTCCTCACCGAGCTGGGCAGGATCAGCGGTAAGCATGCCCACCTCTTTGCCACGCCCTCCCCTGATGGCAAAGCACCTCTAGGAAACCCCCCACCAGCTTCCACTGCAGGGTTGCCATAGCGTCTTCCCTCCAAATGTGCCCACCCCACTACTCCCTGGAATAGCAGCAAGTGGCCAGCCCCAAAGCCCACCAGAGGGTCACCCTTCTCCTTTGTGTTTCCCCAGCACTTTCTGCCACCCCACTGAAAATCCAGGGGACTGAGGAGGGGATCCGGCTGTTCACGCAGGTCAAGTACTTCAATGTGGACTACATGAAGACCACCTGGTTCCACAAGTAGGTCCTCCTCCCCTCTAATCAGCCTTCTCTGCAGGGGCAGGGCCCAGGGGCCAGGGTCTCACACCCATCCCGCTGTCCACAGACAAGCTGGGGATGGCGACCAGCAATTGCACTAGTAGAAGAGGTTTCCCCCAGGGGAATGGAATGATGTCAATAGAGATCTCCATCCCCACGGAAAGATTGTGGGGGATGGAGGGAAGTTCGCAGGATGCAGAGGTGAAAACTAACCAGATAGTCAGGGCGCAATGGTGACCTTGTGGCCTCTGCGGCGTCAGCAAACCCAGGCAGCTGGGGTTACAGGGAGGGTGGGGGTGGAGGGAGATGTGGGGCCGACAACTAGTTAAAGGTCCAGACTTGAAGACAGAAGAGATTTGTCCACAGAGATCCAGCCAGGAGCTAAGTCACCTCAGGGAGTTTGAGAGCAGGATTTTCCCAGGGTTTCTCACCACGTGCACGCCTCATACCACGTGCACGCCTCATACATACCACATCCATGCCTCCGCCTTGTGAAGCAGACATGGCTGCAACCATTCTGTAGGGAAGGCGGGAAGGACTTGGTGGAGTTTATCCAGTGAGTGGGAGCCGAGGCCTCGGGGACCTTCACCACCACAGGGGCTCCACTCGCCAGAGTGTCTGGGTCCTATGGTGACAGGCTTAGACAACAGAGTATTAGGCATGGGCCAGGTGTCTTTGGGAATAACGGTTAAGTAGAGGGAGGGGTGGCGAGATGGCTCAGCAGGCAAAGGTACTTAGGCGCAAGCCTGACTGCCCAAGCTCAATCCACAGAGCAGGTCCAGGTGGAAGAAGAGAAAACTGCTTTCACAAAGTTGTCCTCTGGCCGCACATGCATTCCGGGGCATGTGCACCCACACGCACACACATCATGCACACACGTGAACAGGCATGCAATAATAATAAAAATTAAATTAATTAAATAGAAAAGGAAAAGAGTTAAACCTTATGTGATTTTTTTATTATTTTTTAATATATTCTCTTATCTCTTTTATTTTGTGTGTGTGTGTGTGTGTGTGTGTGTGTGTGTGTGTGTGTGTGTATGTGTATCAGAAGGCACTGTGTGTCCCGTGGAAGACCAAGGGTGACTTTGGGAATCATCCTGGATTGCTTCTTCCTCCTTCTTGCTTAGCTCTGGGATTCCCCAGGCTCTGCCCACCAGGGTGGCTCTGTTTCTGCATGGGATCTGGGATCTGAACTCAGGTCCTTCTGCTTGTGAGGCAGAGTCTTAACCTCTGAGCCATCTCTCTGGCCCCTTTCCGTGATTTCTAAAGTCTGGGGGAGAGTGACTATGAAACAAGATTCCTGGGAGGATTAAAATGCAGTGGAGGGGTGAGGGGTGAGGGATGACTTCCCAGAACAGACCCTGAGTGTCGCCTGCTCAGGCCCAGTCTGTGGGGCACAGGACAGATGCACTAGGTGCTCGTTCACCGGAGGTGCCGAAGGGATGAAGCAAGGAGTGACACTTGAGTGACAGATGGATGGTCAGCTGGTGAATGGAACGCTGACTAAGGACGGATGAGTGGGTCTACATCAAGTATCTCATGGATGGGTCCCCACCATCCTCAGTCCACAGATTTAAAGACAACACCCCCAAGAGCAGGGTCGGGGGTTGGGGGGAGACAGGGAGTAAGCTGACCTGCAGGGAGCCAGGCTTGGCCATTCTGTACCCTCTCATTCAGAGACAAGCGTCTGGAGAGTGGAGACCGGGTGAAGGCGGGCACCACGCTGGGTGAGATCTGGCTACACATTCTGGACCCCAAGGACTCAGACAAGGGCAAGTACACCCTGGAAATAACCGCTGGGAAGGAAGTCCGGCAGCTCTCGGCTGATCTCTCGGGGCAAGGTGAGCAGTCCTTCAGTCTGTCTGCTGAGAAACCCACCTAGAAAATCCCAGGGGACTGGACCTGTGGCATGCATGCTTGTAACCCTAGTGGTCGGGAGGCTGAAGCTGCAGGGGTCAGGAGTTCAAGGTCATCCTCAGCTGCCAGCTGCACAGTGAGTTTGAGACAGGCCTGGAATACATGAGACTATACCCTGCCTAAGATATATATATATATATATGTAAACATGATGATCCTGTAGACTGAGCATGGTGGTGTACTCCTTCCCGAGGCCAGCCTGGATTACACAGAAGACCTTCCCCCCTTTCTTTTTTTTTTTTTTTAAAGATTTTTATTATTATTATTATTCATTATGTATTCAATTGTGCGTGTGTGCGCGTGTGTGTACGTATTCGGGAATCACCATGGACCGCCTCTACCTCCTTGTTTACTCTGCCCCGGGATTCACAGGCTCCGCCCGCCAGGACCAGAAACGCAGGCCACCCCAGCTTCTGCCTGGGGTCTAGGATCTGAACTCAGGACCTTCCACCTGCAAGGCAGAGGCTTAACCTCTGCGCCACCTCTCCAGCCCCCCCTTCCCCCCCTTTCAAGAAAAGAAAAAAATGTTCAGGCTGACACACCCACACACATACACATACACCATACATGCAAACACCACACTCACACACATACATACTCACAAACATGATTTTGATATCAATACAGTTATAATTTATGCAGTGTTTCCACTGTTTCCATAAACATGAAGTTCCTTCAACTGTCCTTGTATGAACAGACCCACTTTCTTCTATCACTGACCCCCCAATCTACTCTCTGTTTCTATGGAATCATTGGATATATCAGGATTGCCTTGTGTAACTCGGTACAATTCTCTGTAAAAGTTCATATGTAGGTATTGTTGTGTGGACATATTTTTCATTCATCTATGATAAATTCCTGAGGGTTTGGATTCTCATGAGATTTAACTCTTATGAGAAATTGCCAAATCTTTCCAAAATATATGTACCATTGCATATGCCCATGAGTGATCTGACTATCCTATGTCTTTACCAGCAGTTGATCTGCCACTAGTTTTTTTTATTCTAGTCATTTCAATATATGTGTACATATATCTCATTAAGTTATTAAATAAACTTGTAGAGAAGTTGTGCTTTCACAGCAAAACTGAAAAAAAAAAAAAAAAAGAAAAGAAAAAAAAAATCCCACGGTCAGGCTGGAGAGATGATTTAGTTGGTGAAGCATTTACTCTGGCAAGCATGGCAAAGTCTGAGTTTGAGTGCCAGGATACACACACACAAATACCAAAAAAAAGCCAGGTGTAGTGGCACATTTATAATTCCGTTCAGACCCAGGTCAGTGAAAGATCTGTGTCGAATGAATGAATGCATGAAATGCATGAATGAATGAAGCTCCTGGGGAACAAGGCCCAAGGCTGACATCTGACCTCTACTCACCTGTACACAAAAGAAAAGAAAATCCCATAGTCTTTGGGGGACACTCCCATCTCCTCATCCTGGTGCTGCCTGGAGAGAATTCTGGAATGGGGAGGGGAGGAGAAGCAGCCTCACCCGGCCCCGTCTCTCTGTCTTTCTCCTGCAGCTTTTGATGACGCCCTGGCGGAGCACCAGAGACTGAAGTAAGTTTCCTCCAGCACACGTGCTGCCTGGTGATTTGTGGGCCCCCTTGGGTGTGGTCCAAACTGTGCTAGAGGAGGTGGGGGAAACCTACTGAGAGCCCCCAACCAACTGCACCTTCCCTCCTCATCCCCTCCCGCACGCAGAAAGACCATCTTTGCACAATAGAGACCAACACCTGCTCCCGTTTCTGTTTTTCAGGGCCTTGGCCATCATCGAGAAGAGTAAGTCCCCAGCTGCCTGGTCGCTCTTGTTCCTGAGTCCTGACTGGCCCCTCTGGGACCCCAGCCTTCCCAGCCTACTCTGTGGGACCCTGTGTGGGGTCTCACATTACTGACCCCAAAATGCCTGAGGACATTCTTGGACATGCCCAGAGGGGCCTGGTGCCCAGCAGGTGCATGTGACCTCGTTGGGACCCAAAGGGAGGGCGCAGAAGACTGAGGCTGGGCGGCCTTTCTGTGGGATGGGCACAGCTTGGAACCAAAGCTTGGGCGACCAGTTACATGGCATGGAAGGTCTTTTCTAACTCAGAATCCTCCCTAAGCACTCAAGACCTTTCAGCTGCAAAGGCAGAGGCTGAACCCCTGAGCCACCTCTCCAGCCTCCATCAGTTTCTTGTTTTATCAGTGAATCCCCGTCCCCTAAAAAGGAAAATTATTTTGCAAAGTCCCACGATGGGTGGGTGTTAGTAAAGTGTTTGAAGTCCAGGAACATTTGCCTTTAAGGCCTGCATGGTTTTCCCAAATTTCATCGCTCTCCCCCATCCCATCCCCACTTCCCCTCTGCAAAGGTCTCATAGATCACCATGCAGCCAGGAGCATGAGCTACAGGGACAGGAGGTACCCAACATGCTTTGACCAATGGTGAGCTGGTGACAGGGGGTTGACCTGTTTTATCCTTCCATCGGGAAACCATTTTACAAACAGGCAGGCGTGTAACTCCTGGTCTTGGAAGCACATCTATTTTTTTTTTTTATTTCTTTCTTGAAAAGATTTGGCCACAAATATCTCAATTTTATGCCCCCTCCCCCACCTTATATTTTCCAGGAAGGGAAACTGAAATGCTCAGATCCACTGAGGTCAGTATGGGTCACACTAAGTCCAGGTCCCCACACAGGAAGAAGCCCTGAAGGTCATCAGTTCTATGCTTGGCATCCAGGTCTCTGAGGCCGCCTTGTCTGTCTTTGTCCCTTTGCTGTCACCCTCTCTGCCCCTGACGTGAACGCCTCCCAATCTGCACAGTCAGTCACAATGCTCCCATCTACCAGGCCCCAAGGCTAATTCTGCTCACTGCACCTCCCTCACCCGCCATGTTTCAAAGCCCTACTCCCGCCAACTGGAACGAACTCCTGTCTCCCTCCTCTAATCACCGGTTACACTTTGCTTGGATGTTTTTTATAATCTCCATCATCATCTCCTGTCTTGCCCTGGAGTCGTGTGCACCTGGGTTGTGCCCCCTGGCTTGAGACCTCCCCCTGGCTGGGATCTAGTCCGTGTTTATCCTTGCCTTTCGGGCCTCAGCCTCAGCCTTGGACAAGCCACGTTTTCCAACGAGTGTTTCGTGGGGCTTAGACCAGAGACGATCCTGTCCTGAAAGAGAAGTGCCTGAGGACAGGATTCGTGAATCTTGGCACCGCTGACAAACTCCCAGCCTCAGCAGCACACGTGACCTTCTCCTATCAGACGCCAGGAGACCCCTCCAGTTGTGACGACCAGGATGGGTCCACATTGGCAACTGCCCCCTACAGAGCGAAGGTGGCGCTCGAGGAGACCCACTGGTGCATGTTTTCTAAAGGTTTTCTTATGCTTTCCCAGGAGTGGGGGGCGGAGCCCCATTTGATGGAGGAGAAACGCAAGGCCCGTGAAGAACTTCCAGAGCCAATGTTCACCGGCCACCCTGGAGGCCTCGGAGCACCCCAGGGAGATCTCTGCTTCTCCTCTCTGGCGCGCCCGTGCCAGCTCCCCTTGTCTCCTGGGTTCCACCCTTCCTCCCACCCCACCCCCTACAGCCCGTGCCAGGCTACGGCCCACTAACTAGATGGCCTGTTGGCCCAGGCAGACTGGGTTTCAGGCTGTCCCTGAACATGCTCATCACTTCTTCAGCTCCTTGGGTTCTTCGCCGTGTTTGAACACACTGATGGTGACCTGGCCCGTCTCGGAGCCATACTTGTTCTTGACGAAGACCCCGTAGCGCCCACTGTCTTCGCTGGTGACCCTGTTGATAGTAATGGTGACCTCCGTCCCTCTCACTTCCATGTGGTAGCGGTCGAGGAAGGCGACGGGCTGGTCATTCTTTAACCAAAAGATTTCAGGGGCGGGGTCTCCTGAGATGACGCAGGTCAGGCACAGGGTCTGTTTGGATGGACAGGAAGAGAACAGCTTTACTTCCTTGGCAACCTGGTGTTCACCTTCATGTGCCCAGAGTGCCCCATAGGCAGTTGCTTGGAGCAAAGCTATTATTATCATTATGCTTTGGAGACAGGGTTTAATGTAGCCCAGGCTGGCCGTGAACGGGAAACGTAGCTAAGGATGATCTAGAACTTCCGATCCTCTTGCCTCCAACCTCTTGAGTGCTAGGATTATAGGTGTGCATCTTCACACCTGGTCTATGCAGGGCTGGGGATGGAACCCAGGGCTTCAGCAAGCAGATGAATACTCTACCAACGGACTCACATTCCCAGCCATTCTCTGTGTTTTATTATATCCGTAAAGGGAGATACGTTTTACTTCAACCCCGCCTTCTCCAACCTCAACCTTTCTGCAGGAAGAGTCGTGAGTGAGACTTTCAGATCATTCTCAGTTCTGGCGATACCCAGCCCAGGACAGCTTTGAAGGTTGCTTCATGCCTTTTGGTGAGATACATGTCATTGTAATTAATGTTCCCACTCAGGTAGTATTGCATCGCTTTGCATAAAGATCTGTGTATTGCATTTGGAAGGTCTCATTGAAGTCGGTGCAGAGCATTGGAGGGCAAAGAGGGGCCGCAGGGCCAGGAATGGCTGCTGCTAAGATGGAAATCTTAGCGTTTCCTGTTCAGCTCAGGTTAGGCCCTTAGCCACCCCAATTCCTCAGCTATCAACTGTGATTGGCATTAACAGCCCGTTTCCTGTGGTTGCCTTAGTGGCAAAATCAGCTACCCTCGGTAACATCCTCGGTAATGTGTAGTGACGCTGAAACAGTGACCTTCATGCAAAATGTTTCTTTGAAGGGGTGACTTTCACGCAAGATGTTTTCTTTATCCTGATTTCTCCTGCCGTCATCTAGCCTGCCCAGCTGCAGAGGCAAGAAGCTAAGCTCTGAAAGGGGAGGGATTGGGGCTGCTTGGTTAAGAACTCTCAAGGTCTTGAAAGTTACACTGTATAAAAGACAAGTGAAACAAAGAACAGTGTGGCAGGTCTTTAGAGAAAAGCAGTTTCTCTGGGCAAGCGCTGGGCCCACAAATAAACCTTGCTGGTCTGGGTCTGAATGTCTGTCATTTTTTTTTTTTTCTATTGCAAAATCCAGACACAAAGCGAACACTGTACAGATGTTGTGATCTGTGAAAACACCAACTTTCTATCATCCTGGCCTTAGAAGAACCATTAGGAATCAGCCAGTCAAACTCCTGTGGAAATGGAAGTCATAGGTGGCTCAGGGCTCTCTAGAGACCTGGTAGAGCCGGGTCAAGTGCCAAGTGGGCCCGATATTGGTCTCAGTGGTTTTCCTTGATGCACATATGACCAGAGCATCCCTTGGCCAGCTGTGGCTGGTCCAGTCTCTCTGACCAACCTGTTCCCCTTTGGCTCTTGAGTTTACAGAGCCTCTTTATTTCATGACCTGGAAGGGACCCTTGAGGGCATAAGGGTGTGGGACTCCTGGCCACAGGCCCAGGGTGGGGTGGGTCGTCCCACTCCCCCCCCTCCACTCCGCCCCCCAGTACCTTATCTTCCATGATGGTGGCCACGTCTGGCAGGCCCCTCACCACTTTGGCCCGATCTGGAAGGGAACAAGTAGTGGTGAAGTTCTGCCACCTGCCCCCTCGCCCTGCCAGCAGCTCTCCTTGGGGCCAAGGGCTGGTATTAAACAAAAGCTGCTTTCTGGTCCAAGGAGGGCCCTGGTGGGCATCATGGGTGGGCAGGAAGAGAGTGTGGTTGAGCCAGCATGCCCCTTATACTGCAGTGGCAGCCGTGGGGAGGGGAGGGGTCTGCTTGGTCCTAATGCTGCGTCCTGGAAGTCTGAGATTCCTGGCATGGATGGGCAGCTGTCCAGTGGTTGAAAAGGAGCAGGACCGAACATCAGCTGTCTAGCGCTGGGCTGGCCGACCCACCTCCCACAATGACTGATTTCTCAAGGCCCAGCAGTCACGTGTCATCAAGTTTGACATCCTTCTCTGGGATGGGGGGGTTGGTCTTGTTTAGGATAGTGGCGTGTGCTGGGCACACGGCATGATGGTGGAGTGAGGGTGCCCTCTGGCCCGAGCAGACCTTGGACTGTGTTCTCCCTGCTGAGGTGGTTCAACTTCTAGGGAGGATGTGTCGCTGCCTGTTCACTTAGACCCCTGGGTTATCCAGAGTACAGTTATGAGCTCAGTGCCTGTACTTCCTGTCATGGTGGGACCCTCGGGAGGACAGGGCCATCTGGGGGAAGCACCAACAAGCCTGTGCCCAGTCACCCAGTGGTCTTGTTTCTCAAAGCCTTCCAGTCCCGTCCCTTGCAGTAAGCGGCTGTGGGACTTTGCAGCTGCTTTGTCCTCCACACTGAAGTCCCTGTTTTCCATCCCTGGGTCAGGGAGACTGGAGAGTTGCACTTCCAACTCTGGGCCACTTAAAGGAGGCTGGGGGAACCTTGTGAGTGTCATGGGCTTGAACTTTATGGATTTAGGGGGGTGACTTTCCTGGTAGCTCAGAAGCTGGGCCACATCCCACCTGGGCTTAGGGAGGATTCTGAGTTAGAAAAGACCTTCCATGCCATGTAACTGGTCGCCCAAGCTTTGGTTCCAAGCTGTGCCCATCCCACAGAAAGGCCGCCCAGCCTCAGTCTTCTGCGCCCTCCCTTTGGGTCCCAACGAGGTCACATGCACCTGCTGGGCACCAGGCCCCTCTGGGCATGTCCAAGAATGTCCTCAGGCATTTTGGGGTCAGTAATGTGAGACCCCACACAGGGTCCCACAGAGTAGGCTGGGAAGGCTGGGGTCCCAGAGGGCCAGTCAGGACTCAGGAACAAGAGCGACCGGCAGCTGGGGACTTACTCTTCTCGATGATGCCAAGGCCCAAAAACAGAAAGGGAGCAGGTGTTGGTCCATTGGGCAAAGATGGTCTTTCTGCGTGCGGGAGGGGATGAGGAGGGAAGGGGCAGTTGGTTGGGGGCTCTCAGTAGTGTTCCCCCACCCTCTAGCACAGTTGGACCAACCCAAGGGGGCCCACAAATCACCAGGCAGCACGTGTGCTGGAGGAAACTACTTCAGTCTCTGGTGCTCCGCCAGGGCGTCATCAAAGCTGCAGGAGAAAGACAGAGAGACGGGGCGGTGAGGCTGCTTCTCCTCCCCTCCCCATTCCAGAATTCCTCCAGGCAGCACCAGGATGAGGAGATGGGAGTGTCCCCAAAGACTATGGATTTTCTTCTTTTGTGTACAGGTGAGTAGAGGTAATGTCAGCCTTGGGCCTTGTTCCCCAGGAGCTTCATTCATTCATGCATTTCATGCATTCATCATTCGACACAGATCTTTCACTGACCTGGGTCTGAACGGAATTATAAATGTGCCACTACACCTGGCTTTTTTTTGGTATTTGTGTGTGTGTATCCTGGCACTCAAACTCAGACTTTGCCATGCTTGCCAGAGTAAATGCTTCACCAACTAAATCATCTCTCCAGCCTGACCGTGGGATTTTTTTTTTTCTTTTCTTTTTTTTTTTTTTTTTCAGTTTTGCTGTGAAAGCACAACTTCTCTACAAGTTTATTTAATAACTTAATGAGATATATGTACACATATATTGAAATGACTAAATAAAAAAAACTAGTGGCAGATCAACTGCTGGTAAAGACATAGGATAGTCAAGTCACTCATGGGCATATGCAATGGTACATATATTTTGGAAAGATTTGGCAATTTCTCATAAGAGTTAAATCTCATGAGAACCAAACCCTCAGGAATTTATCATAGATGAATGAAAAATATGTCCACACAACAATACCTACATAGGAACTTTTACAGAGAATTGTACCGAGTTACAAAGGCAATCCTGATATATCCAATGTCCATAGAAACAGAGATTAGATTGGGGGGTCAGTGATAGAAGAAAGTGGGTCTGTTCATACAAGGACAGTTGAAGGAACTCATGTTTATGGAAACAGTGGAAACACTGCATAAATTATAACTGTATTGATATCAAAATCATGTTTGTGAGTATGTATGTGTGTGAGTGTGGTGTTTGCATGTATGGTGTATGTGTATGTGTGTGGGTGTGTCAGCCTGAACATTTTTTTCTTTTCTTGAAAGGGGGAAGGGGGGCGGAGAGGGGGCGCAGAGGTTAAGCCTCTGCCTTGCAGGTGGAAGGTCCTGAGTTCAGATCCTAGACCCCAGGCAGAAGCTGGGGTGGCCTGCGTTTCTGGTCCTGGCGGGCGGAGCCTGTGAATCCCGGGGCAGAGTAAACAAGGAGGTAGAGGCGGTCCATGGGGATTCCCGAATACTTACACACACGCGCACACACGCACAATGAATACATAATGAAATATAATATAAAAATCTTTAAAAAAAAAAAAAAGAAAGGGGAAGGTCTTCGTGTAATCCAGGCTGGCCTCGGAAGGAGTACACCACCATGCTCAGTCTACAGGATCATCATGTTTACATATATTATATATATATCTTAGGCAGGTATAGCTCCATGTATTCCAGGCCTGTCTCAAACTCACTGTGCAGCTGGCAGCTGAGGATGACTTGAACTCCTGACCCTGCAGCTTCAGCCTCCCACCACTAGGGTTACAAGCATGCATGCCACAGGTCCAGTCCCCTGGGATTTTCTAGGTGGGTTTCTCAGCAGACAGACTGAAGGACTGCTCACCTTGCCCCGAGAGATCACCGAGAGCTGCCGGACTTCCTTCCCAGCGGTTATTTCCAGGGTGTACTTGCCCTTGTCGGAGTCCTTGGGGTCCAGAATGTGAGCCAGACTCACCCAGCGTGGTGCCGCCTTCACCCGGTCTCCACTCTCCAGACGCTTGTCTCTGAATGAGAGGGTACAGAATGGCCAAGCCTGGCTCCCTGCAGGTCAGCTACCCCTGTCTCCCCCAAACCCCCGACCCTGCTCTGGGGGTGTTGCTCTTAAATCTGTGGACTGAGGATGGTGGGGACCCATCCATGAGATACTTGATGTAGACCCACTCATCCGTCCTGTATCAGCGTTCCATTCACCAGCTGACCATCCATCTGTCACTCAAGTGTCACTCCTTGCTTCATCCCTTCGGCACCTCCGGTGAACGAGCACCTAGTGCATCTGTCTGTGCCCCACAGACGGGCCTGAGCAGGCGACACTCAGGGTCGTGTTCTGGGAAGTCATCCCTCACCCCTCACCCTCCACTGCATTTAATCCTCCCAGGAATCTTGTTCATAGTCACTCTCCCCCAGACTTTAAAATCACGGAAAGGGGCCAGAGAGATGGCTCAGAGGTTAAGACTCTGCCTCACAAGCAGAAGGACCTGAGTTCAGATCCCAGATCCCATGCAGAAACAGAGCCACCCTGGTGGGCAGAGCCTGGGGAATCCCAGAGCTAAGCAAGAAGGAGGAAAGCAATCAGATGTACAAAAGTTCACCCTTGGTCTTCCACGGGACACACACAGTGCCTTCTGATACACATACACACACACACACACACACACACACACACACACACACACCACACAAAAAAAAGGAGAGAGAATAATTAAAAAATAATAAAAAATCACATAAGGTTTAACTCTTCCTTTTCTATTTAATTAATTTAATTTTTATTATTATTGCATGCCTGTTCACGTGGGGTGCATGATGTGTGTGCGCGCTCGCGTCCGTGCCACGGTGAACCGAACAAAGCAAAGGAGCAGAACAGATACGCGTCAACTTGAGGGTGCGCCATCGTAGGCAAGTCTGTCGCCCCAGTGTCTCACGCAATCTAGTCGGCGCCGAGATGCGTTATCCTTAAACAACGTATAACCCTACTCTGTAGATCCCAAAATTAACCTGGACTCGGCGGTTGATCTTTGATAGCAACTTTGTGTGCTTACAGTCGCCACCGCTCGATTCTCTTGCCTAAGTAGGTTTTTACGCCAGTGCGTGAGTTTAGCATGAAGCTGCCTATCTACCTGACTATTAGAATCCGCTTATCGAACTCGGCTCCATTAGCCGATCTTGAGGAGCAATACTGGCGTTTGAGCGAAACTATGTGGATTGAAGCAGGCAGTCGATAGACAAGTAAAGCACAATATTCAGGCGTATTAGAGTGCGCGGACCTGAGAAGGATCTTTTACCTCCTTGTCTCAGCAATCTGCCGCATGCCTGAGCTTAGCCATCTACCGCGCTTGAACCCGCGCCACACCCCACTTTAGACCCTCTACTTAGTCCTCCGCGTTTATGCCCAAAGACACCTGGGCCCATGCCTAATACGCCTGTTTCTAAGCCTGTCACCATAGGACCCCAGACACTCTGCGATGGACCCCTGTGGGTGGTGAAGGTCGCTGGCTCCCTCAATTTGTGCTCGGCTCCCACTCACTGGATAAACTCCACCAAGTCGCTTCCGCCTTCCTATGAATGGTTGCAGGCTCATCTTGTCTGCTATCACAAAAGTGCGGAGGGCATGGGGGAGGTGGTATGTAGAGGGCGTGCACGTGGGATATGGAGGCGTGCCTCAAGGGGAGTTGGGGTGTGAGATGCCTGGAGGAAAATCGAAGCCCCTCGGCGAATCGAATGTCGGAGCTAAAGAGAGCCGGAGGTGGACACCTAGGCTGAGGGGGAAGTGTGCTGCTAAAGGAGAGTCTCCCTGTGCGATCCAGATCTCGAGGTGGACGAATCTACCACTGCTTGCTCGTGCGCATAGTGGCGTTTCTGCGGGACGACCTTAAATAGTGCGGTGTTGCCACGGGACCCCAGAACCATGGGGTCTCCCTCCACCCCCACCCGCCTAGGGTACGAACCCCCAATGCCTGGGGGTGCTGACCCGCAGAGGCCACAAGGTCACCATTGCGCCCTGACAGCTGTTAGTTTTCACCTCTGCATCCTGCGAACTCCCTCCATCCCCCACAATCT